>CALNHX010012229.1:0-26534 GCA_940337035.1 Agriotes lineatus
ATGCCGCCAACATTTCGAGCCATGCCGCCAAAATTTCGAGCCAAGCCACCGACATTTTGACCCATGCCGCCAACATTTCGAGCCATTGCGCCAACATTTCGAGCCATGCCACCAACATTTCGAGCCATGCCGCCAACATTTCGAGCCATGCCGCCAACATTTCGAGTCATGCCGCCAACATTTCGAGCTATGCCGCCAACACTTCGAGCCATGCCGCCAACATTTCGAGTCATGCCGCCATTTCGAGCCATGCCGTCAACATTTCGAGCCATGCCGCCAACATTTCGTGCCATGCCGCCAACATTTCCAGCTATGCCGCCAACATTCCGAGCCATGCCGCCAACATTTCGAGCTATGCCGTCAACATTTCGAGCCATGCCGCCAACATTTCCAGCTATGCCGCCAACATTTCAAGCCATGCCGCCAACATTTTGAGCCACGCCGCTAACATTTCGAGCCATGCCGCAAACATTTCGAGACATGGCGCCAACATTTCGAGCCATGCCGCAAACATTTCGAGCCATGCCGTCAACATTTCGAGCCATGCCGCCAACATTTCGAGCCATGCCGCGAACATTTCCAGCTATGCCGCCAACATTTCGAGCCATGCCGCCAAAATTTCGAGCCAAGCCGCCGACATTTTGAGCCATGCCGCCAACATTTCGAACCATTGCGCCAACATTTCGAGCCATGCCACCAACATTTCGAGCCATGCCGCCAACATTTCGAGCCATGCCGCCAACGTTTCGAGCCATGCCGCCAACATTTCGAGCTATGCCGCCAACACTTCGAGCCATGCCGCCAACATTTCGAGTCATGCCGCCATTTCGAGCCATGCCGCCAACATTTCGAGCCATGCCGTCAACATTTCGAGTCATGCCGCCAACATTTGGAGCCATGCCGCCAACATTTAGAGCCATGCCGCCAAGATTTCGAGCCATGCCGCCAACATTTCGAGCCATGCCGAAAACATTTTGAGCCATGCCGCCAACATTTCGAGCCATTCCGCTAACACCTCGAGCCATGCCGCCAACACTTCGAGCCATGCCGCCAACATTTCGAGACATGCCGCCAACATTTTGAGCCATGCCGCCAACATTTCGAGCCATTCCGCTAACACCTCGAGCCATGCCGCCAACACTTCGAGCCATGCCGCCAACATTTCGAGACATGCCGCCAACATTTCGAGCCATGACGCCAACATTTCGAGCCATGCCGCCAACATTTTGAGCCATGCCGCCAACATTTCGAGCCATGCCGCCAACATTTCCAGCCATGCCGCCAACATTTCGAGCCATGCCGCCAACATTACGTGCCACGCCGCCAACATTTCGAGCCATGCCGCCAACATTTCGAGCCATGCCGCCAACATTTCCAGCCATGCCGCCAACATTTCGAGCCATGCCGCCAACATTTCGAGCCATGCCGCCAACACCTCGAGCCATGCCGCCAACATATCGAGCCAGGCCGCCAACATTTGATGCCACGCCGCCAAAATTTCGAGCCATGCCGCCAACATTTCGAGCCATGCCGCCAACATTTCCAGGTATGCCGCCAACATTTCGAGCCATGCCGCCAACATTTCGAGCCATGCCGCCAACATTTCGAGCCATGCCGCCAACATTTCGAGCCATGCCGCCAACATTTTGAGCCATGCCGCCAACATTTCGAGCCATGCCGCCAACATTTCGAGCCATGCCGCGAACATTTCCAGCTATGCCGCCAACATTTCGAGCCATGCCGCCAAAATTTCGAGCCAAGCCACCGACATTTTGACCCATGCCGCCAACATTTCGAGCCATTGCGCCAACATTTCGAGCCATGCCACCAACATTTCGAGCCATGCCGCCAACATTTCGAGCCATGCCGCCAACATTTCGAGCCATGCCGCCAACATTTCGAGCTATGCCGCCAACACTTCGAGCCATGCCGCCAACATTTCGAGTCATGCCGCCATTTCGAGCCATGCCGTCAACATTTCGAGCCATGCCGCCAACATTTCGTGCCATGCCGCCAACATTTCCAGCTATGCCGCCAACATTCCGAGCCATGCCGCCAACATTTCGAGCTATGCCGTCAACATTTCGAGCCATGCCGCCAACATTTCCAGCTATGCCGCCAACATTTCAAGCCATGCCGCCAACATTTTGAGCCACGCCGCTAACATTTCGAGCCATGCCGCAAACATTTCGAGCCATGGCGCCAACATTTCGAGCCATGCCGCAAACATTTCGAGTCATGCCGTCAACATTTCGAGCCATGCCGCCAACATTTCGAGCCATGCCGCGAACATTTCCAGCTATGCCGCCAACATTTCGAGCCATGCCGCCAAAATTTCGAGCCAAGCCGCCGACATTTTGAGCCATGCCGCCAACATTTCGAACCATTGCGCCAACATTTCGAACCATGCCACCAACATTTCGAGCCATGCCGCCAACATTTCGAGCAATGCCGCCAACATTTCGAGCCATGCCGCCAACATTTCGAGCTATGCCGCCAACACTTCGAGCCATGCCGCCAACATTTCGAGTCATGCCGCCATTTCGAGCCATGCCGCCAACATTTCGAGCCATGCCGTCAACATTTCGAGTCATGCCGCCAACATTTGGAGCCATGCCGCCAACATTTAGAGCCATGCCGCCAAGATTTCGAGCCATGCCGCCAACATTTCGAGCCATGCCGCCAACATTTCGAGCCATGCCGCCAACATTTAATGCCACGCCGCCAAAATTTCGAGCCTTGCCGCCAACATTTCGAGCCATGGCGCCAACATTTCGAGCCTTGCCGCAAACATTTCGAGCCATGCCATCAATATTTCGAGTTATAACGCCAACATTTCGTGCCATGTCGCCAACATTTCCAGCTATGCCGCCAACATTCCGAGCCATGCCGCCAACATTTCGAGCCATGCCGTCAACATTTCGAGCCATGCCGCCAACATTTCCATCTATGCCGCCAACATTTCAAGCCATGCCGCCAACATTTCGAGCCACGCCGCTAACATTTCGAGCCATGCCGCCAACATTTCGAGCCATGGCGCCAACATTTCGAGCCATGCCGCAAACATTTCGAGCCATGCCGTCAACATTTCGAGCCATGCCGCCAACATTTCGAGCCATGCCGCGAACATTTCCAGCTATGCCGCCAACATTTCGAGCCATGCCGCCAAAATTTCGAGCCAAGCCACCGACATTTTGACCCATGCCGCCAACATTTCGAGCCATTGCGCCAACATTTCGAGCCATGCCACCAACATTTCGAGCCATGCCGCCAACATTTCGAGCCATGCCGCCAACATTTCGAGTCATGCCGCCAACATTTCGAGCTATGCCGCCAACACTTCGAGCCATGCCGCCAACATTTCGAGTCATGCCGCCATTTCGAGCCATGCCGTCAACATTTCGAGCCATGCCGCCAACATTTCGTGCCATGCCGCCAACATTTCCAGCTATGCCGCCAACATTCCGAGCCATGCCGCCAACATTTCGAGCTATGCCGTCAACATTTCGAGCCATGCCGCCAACATTTCCAGCTATGCCGCCAACATTTCAAGCCATGCCGCCAACATTTTGAGCCACGCCGCTAACATTTCGAGCCATGCCGCAAACATTTCGAGACATGGCGCCAACATTTCGAGCCATGCCGCAAACATTTCGAGCCATGCCGTCAACATTTCGAGCCATGCCGCCAACATTTCGAGCCATGCCGCGAACATTTCCAGCTATGCCGCCAACATTTCGAGCCATGCCGCCAAAATTTCGAGCCAAGCCGCCGACATTTTGAGCCATGCCGCCAACATTTCGAACCATTGCGCCAACATTTCGAGCCATGCCACCAACATTTCGAGCCATGCCGCCAACATTTCGAGCCATGCCGCCAACGTTTCGAGCCATGCCGCCAACATTTCGAGCTATGCCGCCAACACTTCGAGCCATGCCGCCAACATTTCGAGTCATGCCGCCATTTCGAGCCATGCCGCCAACATTTCGAGCCATGCCGTCAACATTTCGAGTCATGCCGCCAACATTTGGAGCCATGCCGCCAACATTTAGAGCCATGCCGCCAAGATTTCGAGCCATGCCGCCAACATTTCGAGCCATGCCGCCAACATTTCGAGCCATGCCGCCAACATTTAATGCCACGCCGCCAAAATTTCGAGCCTTGCCGCCAACATTTCGAGCCATGGCGCCAACATTTCGAGCCTTGCCGCAAACATTTCGAGCCATGCCATCAATATTTCGAGTTATAACGCCAACATTTCGTGCCATGTCGCCAACATTTCCAGCTATGCCGCCAACATTCCGAGCCATGCCGCCAACATTTCGAGCCATGCCGTCAACATTTCGAGCCATGCCGCCAACATTTCCAGCTATGCCGCCAACATTTCAAGCCATGCCGCCAACATTTCGAGCCACGCCGCTAACATTTCGAGCCATGCCGCCAACATTTCGAGCCATGGCGCCAACATTTCGAGCCATGCCGCAAACATTTCGAGCCATGCCGTCAACATTTCGAGCCATGCCGCCAACATTTCGAGCCATGCCGCGAACATTTCCAGCTATGCCGCCAACATTTCGAGCCATGCCGCCAAAATTTCGAGCCAAGCCACCGACATTTTGACCCATGCCGCCAACATTTCGAGCCATTGCGCCAACATTTCGAGCCATGCCACCAACATTTCGAGCCATGCCGCCAACATTTCGAGCCATGCCGCCAACATTTCGAGCCATGCCGCCAACATTTCGAGCTATGCCGCCAACACTTCGAGCCATGCCGCCAACATTTCGAGTCATGCCGCCATTTCGAGCCATGCCGCCAACATTTCGAGCCTTGACGCCAACATTTCGAGCCATGCCGCCAACATATCGAGCCATGCCGCCAACATTTCGAGCCATGCCGCCAACATTTCTAGCTATGCCGCCAACACTTCGAGCCATGCCGCCAACATTTCAAGCCATGCCGAAAACATTATGAGCCATGCCGCCAACATTTCGAGCCATTCCGCTAACACCTCGAGCCATGCCGCCAACACTTCGAGCCATGCCGCCAACATTTCGAGACATGCCGCCAACATTTCGAGCCATGACGCCAACATTTCGAGCCATGCCGCCAACATTTTGAGCCATGCCGCCAACATTTCGAACCATGCCGCCAACATTTCGAGCCATGCCGCCAACATTTCCAGCCATGCCGCCAACACCTCGAGCCATGCCGCCAACATATCGAGCCAGGCCGCCAACATTTCGTGCCACGCCGCCAACATTTCGAGCCATGCCGCCAACATTTCGTGCCATGCCGCCAACATTTCCAGCTATGCCGCCAACATTCCGAGCCATGCCGCCAACATTTCGAGCCATGCCGTCAACATTTCGAGCCATGCCGCCAACATTTCGTGCCATGCCGCCAACATTTCCAGCTATGCCGCCAACATTTCAAGCCATGCCGCCAACATTTTGAGCCACGCCGCTAACATTTCGAGCCATGCCGCAAACATTTCGAGCCATGGCGCCAACATTTCGAGCCATTCCGCAAACATTTCGAGCCATGCCGTCAACATTTCGAGCCATGCCGCCAACATTTCGAGCCATGCCGCGAACATTTCCAGCTATGCCGCCAACATTTCGAGCCATGCCGCCAAAATTTCGAGCCAAGCCGCCGACATTTTGAGCCATGCCGCCAACATTTCGAACCATTGCGCCAACATTTCGAGCCATGCCACCAACATTTCGAGCCATGCCGCCAACATTTCGAGCCATGCCGCCAACATTTCGAGCCATGCCGCCAACATTTCGAGCTATGCCGCCAACACTTCGAGCCATGCCGCCAACATTTCGAGTCATGCCGCCATTTCGAGCCATGCCGCCAACATTTCGAGCCTTGACGCCAACATTTCGAGCCATGCCGCCAACATATCGAGCCATGCCGCCAACATTTCGAGCCATGCCGCCAACATTTCTAGCTATGCCGCCAACACTTCGAGCCATGCCGCCAACATTTCAAGCCATGCCGAAAACATTTTGAGCCATGCCGCCAACATTTCGAGCCATTCCGCTAACACCTCGAGCCATGCCGCCAACACTTCGAGCCATGCCGCCAACATTTCGAGACATGCCGCCAACATTTCGAGCCATGACGCCAACATTTCGAGCCATGCCGCCAACATTTTGAGCCATGCCGCCAACATTTCGAGCCATGCCGCCAACATTTCCAGCCATGCCGCCAACATTTCGAGCCATGCCGCCAACATTATGTGCCACGCCGCCAACATTTCGAGTCATGCCGCCAACATTTCGAGCCATGCCGCCAACATTTCCAGCCATGCCGCCAACATTTCGAGCCATGCCGCCAACATTTCGAGCCATGCCGCCAACACCTCGAGCCATGCCGCCAACATATCGAGCCAGGCCGCCAACATTTGATGCCACGCCGCCAAAATTTCGAGCCATGCCGCCAACATTTCGAGCCATGCCGCCAACATTTCCAGGTATGCCGCCAACATTTCGAGCCATGCCGCCAACATTTCGAGTCATGCCGCCAACATTTCGAGCCATGCCGCCAACATTTCGAGCCATGCCGCCAACATTTTGAGCCATGCCGCCAACATTTCGAGCCATGCCGCCAACATTTCGAGCCATGCCGCCAACATTTCGAGTCATGCCGCCAACATTTCGAGCCATGCCGCCAACATTTCGAGCCATGCCCCCAACATTTCGAGCCATGCCGCCAACATTTCGAGCCATGCCGCCAACATTTCGAGCTATGCCGCCAACACTTCTAGCCATGCCGCCAACATTTCGAGTCATGCCGCCATTTCGAGCCATGCCGCCAACATTTCGAGCCATGCCGCCAACACTTCTAGCCATGCCGCCAACATTTCGAGTCATGCCGCCAACATTTCGAGCTATGCCGCCAACACTTCTAGCCATGCCGCCAACATTTCGAGTCATGCCGCCATTTCAAGCCATGCCGCCAACATTTCGAGTCATGCCGGCATTTCGAGCCATGCCGCCAACATTTCGAGCTATGCCGCCAACACTTCTAGCCATGCCGCCAACATTTCGAGTCATGCTGCCATTTCGAGCCATTCCGCCAACATTTCGAGCAATGCCGCCAACACTTCTAGCCATGCCGCCAACATTTCGAGCCATGCCGCCAACATTTCGAGCCATTGCGCCAACATTTCCAGCCATGCCGCCAACATTTCGAGCCATGCCGCCAACATTTCGAGCCATGCCGCCAACATTTCGAGCCATGCCGCCAACATTTCGAGCTATGCCGCCAACACTTCGAGCCATGTCGCCAACATTTCGAGTCATGCCGCCATTTCGAGCCATGCCGCCAACATTTCGAGCCTTGACGCCAACATTTCGAGCCATGCCGCCAACATATCGAGCCATGCCGCCAACATTTCGTGCCATGCCGCCAACATTTCCAGCTATGCCGCCAACATTCCGAGCCATGCCGCCAACATTTCGAGCCATGCCGTCAACATTTCGAGCCATGCCGCCAACATTTCGTGCCATGTCGCCAACATTTCCAGCTATGCCGCCAACATTCCGAGCCATGCCGCCAACATTTCGAGCCATGCCGTCAACATTTCGAGCCATGCCGCTAACATTTCCAGCTATGCCGCCAACATTTCAAGACATGTCGCCAACATTTCGAGCCACGCCGCTAACATTTCGAGCCATGCCGCCAACATTTCGAGCCATGGCGCCAACATTTCGAGCCATGCCGCAAACATTTCGAGCCATGCCGTCAACATTTCGAGCCATGCCGCCAACATTTCGAGCCATGCCGCGAACATTTCCAGCTATGCCGCCAACATTTCGAGCCAAGCCGCCAAAATTTCGAGCCAAGCCGCCGACATTTTGAGCCATGCCGCCAACATTTCGAGCCATTGCGCCAACATTTCGAGCCATGCCACCAACATTTCGAGCCATGCCGCCAACATTTCGAGCCATGCCGCAAACATTTCGAGCCATGCCGCCAACATTTCGAGCTATGCCGCCAACACTTCGAGCCATGCCGCCAACATTTCGAGTTATGCCGCCATTTCGAGCCATGCCGCCAACATTTCGAGCCTTGACGCCAACATCTCGAGCCATGCCGCCAACATATCGAGCCATGCCGCCAAAATTTCGAGCCATGCCGCCAACATTTTTAGCTATGCCGCCAACACTTCGAGCCATGCCGCCAACATTTCAAGCCATGCCGAAAACATTTTGAGCCATGCCGCCAACATTTCGAGCCATTCCGCTAACACCTCGAGCCATGCCGCCAACACTTCGAGCCATGCCGCCATCATTTCGAGACATGCCGCCAACATTTCGAGCCATGACGCCAACATTTCGAGCCATGCCGCCAACATTTTGAGCCATGCCGCCAACATTTCGAGCCATGCCGCCAACATTTCCAGCCATGCCGCCAACATTTCGAGCCATGCCGCCAACATTACGTGCCACGCCGCCAACATTTCGAGCCATGCCGCCAACATTTCGAACCATGCCGCCAACATTTCCAGCCATGCCGCCAACATTTCGAGCCATGCCGCCAACATTTCGAGCCATGCCGCCAACACCTCGAACCATGCCGCCAACATATCGAGCCAGGCCGCCAACATTTCGTGCCACGCCGTCAATATTTCGAGCCATGCCGCCAACATTTCGAGCCATGCCGCCAACATTTCCAGGTATGCCGCCAACATTTCGAGCCATACCGCCAACATTTCGAGCCATGCCGCCAACATTTCGAGCCATGCCGCCAACATTTCGAGCCATGTCGCCAACATTTCGAGCCACGCCGCCAACATTTGGAGCCACGCCGCCAACGTTTCGAGCCATCCCGCCAACACTTCTAGCCATGCCGCCAACATTTCGAGTCATGCCGCCATTTCGAGCCATGCCGCCAACATTTCGAGTCATGCCGCCATTTCGAGCCATGCCGCCAACATTTCGAGCCATGCCGCCAAAATTTCGAGCCATGCCGCCAACATTTCGAGCCATGCAGCCAAAATTTCGAGCCATGCCTCCAACATTTCGAGCCGTGCCGCCAACATTTCGAGCCATGCCGCCAACATTTCGAGCCATGCCGCCAGCATTTCCAGCAATGCCGCCAACATTTCGAGCCATGTCGCCAACATTTCGAGCCACGCCGCCAATATTTGGAGCCACGCCGCCAACGTTTCGAGCCATCCCGCCAACATTTCGAGCCATGCCGCCAACATTTAGAACCATGCCGCCAACATTTCTAGCCATGCCGCCAACACTTCGAGCCATGCCGCCAACATTTCGAGCCATGCCGCCAAAATTTCGAGCCATGCCGCCAACATTTTGAGCCATGCAGCCAAAATTTCGAGCCATGCCGCCAACATTTCGAGCCGTGCCGCCAACATTTCGAGCCATGCCGCCAACATTTCGAGCCACGCCGCCAACATTTCGAGCCATGCCGCCAACATTTCGAGCCATGCCGCCAAAATTTCGAGCCATGCCGCCAATATTTCGAGCCATGACGCCAACATTTCCAGCCATGCCGCCAACATTTCGAGCCATGCCGCCAACATTTCGAGCCATGCCGCCAAAATTTCGAGCCATGCCGCCAACATTTCGAGCCATGACGCCAACATTTCGAGCCATGCCGCCAACATTTTGAGCCATGCCGCCAACATTTCGAGCCATGCCGCCAACATTTCCAGCCATGCCGCCAACATTTCGAGCCATGCCGCCAACATTACGTGCCACGCCGCCAACATTTCGAGCCATGCCGCCAACATTTCGAGCCATGCCGTCAACATTTTCAGCCATGCCGCCAACATTTCGAGCCATGCCGCCAACATTTCGAGCCATGCCGCCAACACCTCGAGCCATGCCGCCAACATATCGAGCCAGGCCGCCAACATTTGATGCCATGCCGCCAAAATTTCGAGCCATGCCGCCAACATTTCGAGCCATGCCGCCAACATTTCCAGGTATGCCGCCAACATTTCGAGCCATGCCGCCAACATTTCGAGCCATGCCGCCAACATTTCGAGCCATGCCGCCAACATTTCGAGCCATGCCGCCAACACTTTGAGCCATGCCGCCAACATTTCGAGCCATGCCGCCAACATTTCGAGCCATGCCGCCATCATTTCGAGCCATGCCGCCAACATTTCGAGTCGTGCCGCCAACATTTCGAGCCATGCCGCCAACATTTCGAGCCATGCTCCCAACATTTCGAGCCATGCCGCCAACATTTCGAGTCATGCCGCCATTTCGAGCCATGCCGCCAACATTTCGAGCCATGCCGCCAACACTTCTAGCCATGCCGCCAACATTTCGAGTCATGCCGCCAACATTTCGAGCTATGCCGCCAACACTTCTAGCCATGCCGCCAACATTTCGAGTCATGCCGCCATTTCAAGCCATGCCGCCAACATTTCGAGCTATGCCGCCAACACTTCTAGCCATGCCGCCAACATTTCGAGTCATGCCGCCATTTCGAGCCATGCCGCCAACATTTCGAGCCATGCCGCCAACACTTCTAGCCATGTCGCCAACATTTCGAGTCATGCCGCCAACATTTCGAGCTATGCCGCCAAAACTTCTAGCCATGCCGCCAACATTTCGAGTCATGCCGCCATTTCAAGCCATGCCGCCAACATTTCGAGTCATGCCGCCATTTCGAGCCATGCCGCCAACATTTCGAGCTATGCCGCCAACACTTCTAGCCATGCCGCCAACATTTCGAGTCATGCTGCCATTTCGAGCCATGCCGCCAACATTTCGAGCAATGCCGCCAACACTTCTAGCCATGCCGCCAACATTTCGAGCCATGCCGCCAACATTTCGAGCCATTGCGCCAACATTTCCAGCCATGCCGCCAACATTTCGAGCCATGCCGCCAACATTTCGAGCCATGCCGCCAACATTTCGAGCCATGCCGCCAACATTTCGAGCTATGCCGCCAACACTTCGAGCCATGCCGCCAACATTTCGAGTCATGCCGCCATTTCGAGCCATGCCGCCAACATTTTGAGCCTTGACGCCAACATTTCGAGCCATGCCGCCAACATATCGAGCCATGCCGCCAACATTTCGTGCCATGCCGCCAACATTTCCAGCTATGCCGCCAAACATTCCGAGCCATGCCGCCAACATTTCGAGCCATGCCGTCAACATTTCGAGCCATGCCGCCAACATTTCGTGCCATGTCGCCAACATTTCCAGCTATGCCGCCAACATTCCGAGCCATGCCGCCAACATTTCGAGCCATGCCGTCAACATTTCGAGCCATGCCTCCAACATTTCCAGCTTTGCCGCCAACATTTCAAGACATGTCGCCAACATTTCGAGCCACGCCGCTAACATTTCGAGCCATGCCGCCAACATTTCGAGCCATGGCGCCAACATTTCGAGCCATGCCGCAAACATTTCGAGCCATGCCGTCAACATTTCGAGCCATGCCGCCAACATTTCGAGCCATGCCGCGAACATTTCCAGCTATGCCGCCAACATTTCGAGCCAAGCCGCCAAAATTTCGAGCCAAGCCGCCGACATTTTGAGCCATGCCGCCAACATTTCGAGCCATTGCGCCAACATTTCGAGCCATGCCACCAACATTTCGAGCCATGCCGCCAACATTTCGAGCCATGCCGCAAACATTTCGAGCCATGCCGCCAACATTTCGAGCTATGCCGCCAACACTTCGAGCCATGCCGCCAACATTTCGAGTCATGCCGCCATTTCGAGCCATGCCGCCAACATTTCGAGCCTTGACGCCAACATCTCGAGCCATGCCGCCAACATATCGAGCCATGCCGCCAACATTTCGAGCCATGCCGCCAACATTTTTAGCTATGCCGCCAACACTTCGAGCCATGCCGCCAACACTTCAAGCCATGCCGAAAACATTTTGAGCCATGCCGCCAACATTTCGAGCCATTCCGCTAACACCTCGAGCCATGCCGCCAACACTTCGAGCCATGCCGCCATCATTTCGAGACATGCCGCCAACATTTCGAGCCATGACGCCAACATTTCGAGCCATGCCGCCAACATTTTGAGCCATGCCGCCAACATTTCGAGCCATGCCGCCAACATTTCCAGCCATGCCGCCAACATTTCGAGCCATGCCGCCAACATTACGTGCCACACCGCCAACATTTCGAGCCATGCCGCCAATATTTCGAACCATGCCGCCAACATTTCCAGCCATGCCGCCAACATTTCGAGCCATGCCGCCAACATTTCGAGCCATGCCGCCAACACCTCGAGCCATGCCGCCAACATATCGAGCCAGGCCGCCAACATTTCGTGCCACGCCGCCAACATTTCGAGCCATGCCGCCAACATTTCGAGCCATGCCGCCAACATTTCCAGGTATGCCGCCAACATTTCGAGCCATACCGCCAACATTTCGAGCCATGCCGCCAACATTTCGAGCCATGCCGCCAACATTTCGAGCCATGCCGCCAACATTTTGAGCCATGCCGCCAACATTTCGAGCCATGCCGCCAACATTTCGAGCCATGCCGCCATCATTTCGAGCCATGCCGCCAACATTTCGAGTAATGCCGCCAACATTTCGAGCCATGCCGCCAACATTTCGAGCCATGCCCCCAACATTTCGAGCCATGCCGCCAACATTTCGAGCCATGCCGCCAACATTTCGAGCTATGCCGTAAACACTTCTAACCATGCCGCCAACATTTCGAGCCATGCCGCCATTTCGAGCCATGCCGCCAACATTTCGAGCCATGCCGCCAACACTTCTGGCCATGCCGCCAACATTTCGAGTCATGCCGCCAACATTTCGAGCTATGCCGCCAACACTTCTAGCCATGCCGACAACATTTCGAGTCATGCCGCCATTTCGAGCCATGCCGCCAACATTTCGAGTCATGCCGCCATTTCGAGCCATGCCGCCAACATTTCGAGCTATGCCGCCAACACTTCTAGCCATGCCGCCAACATTTCGAGTCATGCCGCCATTTCGAGCCATGCCGCCAACATTTCGAGCTATGCCGCCAACACTTCTAGCCATGCCGCCAACATTTCGAGTCATGCCGCCATTTCGAGCCATGCCGCCAACATTTCGAGTCATGCCGCCATTTCGAGACATGCCGCCAACATTTCGAGCTATGCCGCCAACACTTCTAGCCATGCCGCCAACATTTCGAGTCATGCCGCCATTTCGAGCCATGCCGCCAACATTTCGAGCCATGCCGCCAACATTTCCAGCCATGCCGCCAACATTTCGAGCCATGCCGCCAACATTTCAAAAAAAGCCGCCAACATTTCGAGCCATGCCGCCAACATTTCGAGCCATGTCGCCAACATTTCGAGCCACGCCGCCAACATTTGGAGCCACGCCGCCAACGTTTCGAGCCATCCCGCCAACATTTCGAGCCATGCCGCCAACATTTCGAACCATGCCGCCAACATTTCTAGCCATGCCGCCAACATTTCGAGCTATGCCGCCAACACTTCTAGCCATGCCGCCAACATTTCGAGTCATGCCGCCATTTCGAGCCATGCCGCCAACATTTCGAGTCATGCCGCCATTTCGAGCCATGCCGCCGACATTTCGAGCTATGCCGCCAACACTTCTAGCCATGCCGCCAACACTTCGAGCCATGCCGCCAACATTTCGAGCCATGCCGCCAAAATTTCGAGCCATGCCGCCAACATTTCGAGCCATGCAGCCAAAATTTCGAGCCATGCCGCCAACATTTCGAGCCGTGCCGCCAACATTTCGAGCCATGCCGCCAACATTTCGAGCCATTCCGCCAGCATTTCCAGCAATGCCGCCAACATTTCGAGCCATGTCGCCAACATTTCGAGCCACGCCGCCAACATTTGGAGCACGCCGCCAACATTTCGAGCTATCCCACCAACATGTCAAGCCATGCCGCCAACACTTCGAGCCATGCCGCCAACATTTCGAGCCATGCAGCCAAAATTTCGAGCCATGCCGCCAACATTTCGAGCCGTGCCGCCAACATTTCGAGCCATGCCGCCAACATTTCGAGCCATGCCGCCAGCATTTCCAGCAATGCCGCCAACATTTCGAGCCATGTCGCCAACATTTCGAGCCACGCCGCCAATATTTGGAGCCACGCCGCCAACGTTTCGAGCCATCCCGCCAAATTTCGAGCCATGCCGCCAACATTTAGAACCATGCCGCCAACATTTCTAGCCATGCCGCCAACACTTCGAGCCATGCCGCCAACATTTCGAGCCATGCCGCCAAAATTTCGAGCCATGCCGCCAACATTTCGAGCCATGCAGCCAAAATTTCGAGCCATGCCGCCAACATTTCGAGCCGTGCCGCCAACATTTCGAGCCATGCCGCCAACATTTCGAGCCACGCCGCCAACACTTCGAGCCATGCCGCCAACATTTCGAGCCATGCCGCCAACATTTCGAGTCATGCCGTAATTTCGAGCCATGCCGCCAACATTTCGAGCCTTGCCGCTAACATTCCGAGCCATGCCGCCAACATATCGAGCCATGCCGCCAACATTTCGAGCCATGCCGCCAACATTTCTAGCTATGCCGCCAACACTTCGAGCCATGCCGGCAACATTTCAAGCCATGCCGCCAACATTTTGAGCCATGCCGCCAACATTTCGAGCCATTCCGCTAACACCTCGAGCCATGCCGCCAACACTTCTAGCCATGCCGCCAACATTTCGAGTCATGCCGCCATTTCGAGCCATGCCGCCAACATTTCGAGCCATGCCGCCAACATTTCCAGCCATGCCGCCAACATTTCGAGCCATGCCGCCAACATTTCAAAAAAAGCCGCCAACATTTCGAGCCATGCCGCCAACATTTCGAGCCATGTCGCCAACATTTCGAGCCACGCCGCCAACATTTGGAGCCACGCCGCCAACGTTTCGAGCCATCCCGCCAACATTTCGAGCCATGCCGCCAACATTTCGAACCATGCCGCCAACATTTCTAGCCATGCCGCCAACATTTCGAGCTATGCCGCCAACACTTCTAGCCATGCCGCCAACATTTCGAGTCATGCCGCCATTTCGAGCCATGCCGCCAACATTTCGAGTCATGCCGCCATTTCGAGCCATGCCGCCAACATTTCGAGCTATGCCGCCAACACTTCTAGCCATGTCGCCAACATTTCGAGTCATGCCGCCATTACGAGCCATGCCGCCGACATTTCGAGCTATGCCGCCAACACTTCTAGCCATGCCGCCAACATTTCGAGTTATGCCGCCATTTCGAGCCATGCCGCCAACATTTCGAGCCATGCCGCCAACATTTCCAGCCATGCCGCCAACATTTCGAGCCATGCCGCCAACATTTCGAGCCATGCCGCCAACATTTCAAAAAAAGCCGCCAACATTTCGAGCCATGCCGCCAACATTTCGAGCCATGTCGCCAACATTTCGAGCCACGCCGCCAATATTTGGAGCCACGCCGCCAACGTTTCGAGCCATCCCGCCAACATTTCGAGCCATGCCGCCAACATTTAGAACCATGCCGTCAACATTTCTAGCCATGCCGCCAACACTTCGAGCCATGCCGCCAACATTTCGAGCCATGCCGCCAAAATTTCGAGCCATGCCGCCAACATTTCGAGCCATGCAGCCAAAATTTCGAGCCATGCCGCCAACATTTCGAGCCGTGCCGCCAACATTTCGAGCCATGCCGCCAACATTTCGAGCCATTCCGCCAGCATTTCCAGCAATGCCGCCAACATTTCGAGCCATGTCGCCAACATTTCGAGCCACGCCGCCAACATTTGGAGCACGCCGCCAACATTTCGAGCTATCCCACCAACATGTCAAGCCATGCCGCCAACACTTCGAGCCATGCCGCCAACATTTCGAGCCATGCCGCCAAAATTTCGAGCCATGCCGCCAACATTTCGAGCCATGCAGCCAAAATTTCGAGCCATGCCGCCAACATTTCGAGCCGTGCCGCCAACATTTCGAGCCATGCCGCCAACATTTCGAGCCATGCCGCCAGCATTTCCAGCAATGCCGCCAACATTTCGAGCCATGTCGCCAACATTTCGAGCCACGCCGCCAATATTTGGAGCCACGCCGCCAACGTTTTGAGCCATCCCGCCAAATTTCGAGCCATGCCGCCAACATTTAAAACATGCCGCCAACATTTCTAGCCATGCCGCCAACACTTCGAGCCATGCCGCCAACATTTCGAGCCATGCCGCCAAAATTTCGAGCCATGCCGCCAACATTTCGAGCCATGCAGCCAAAATTTCGAGCCATGCCGCCAACATTTCGAGCCGTGCCGCCAACATTTCGAGCCATGCCGCCAACATTTCGAGCCACGCCGCCAACACTTCGAGCCATGCCGCCAACATTTCGAGCCATGCCGCCAACATTTCGAGTCATGCCGTAATTTCGAGCCATGCCGCCAACATTTCGAGCCTTGCCGCTAACATTCCGAGCCATGCCGCCAACATATCGAGCCATGCCGCCAACATTTCGAGCCATGCCGCCAACATTTCTAGCTATGCCGCCAACACTTCGAGCCATGCCGGCAACATTTCAAGCCATGCCGCCAACATTTTGAGCCATGCCGCCAACATTTCGAGCCATTCCGCTAACACCTCGAGCCATGCCGCCAACACTTCGAGCCATGCCGCCAATATTGCGAGACATGTCGCCAACATTTCGAGCCATGCCGCCAACATTTTGAGCCAAGCCGCCAACATTTCGAGCCATGCCGCCATCACTTCTAGCCATGCCGCCAACACTTCGAGCCATGCCGCCAACATTTCGAGCCATGCCGTCATCATTTCGAGCCATGCCGCCAACATTTCGTACTATGCCGCCAACATTTCGAGCCATGCTGCCAACATTTCGAGCCATGCCGCCAACATTTCGAGCCATGCCGCCAACATTGCGAGCCACGCTGCAACATTTGGAGCTATGCCGCCAACATTTCGAGCCATGCCGCCAACATTTGGAGCCATGCCGCCAACATTTCGAGCCATGCCGCTGACATTTCGAGCCATGCCGTCAAAATTTCCAGCCATGCCGCCAACATTTCGAGCCATGCCGTCAACATTTCGAGTTATGCCGCTAACATTTCGAGCCATGCCGCCAACATTTCGAGCCATGCCGCTAACATTTTGAGCCATGCCGCCAACATTTCGAGCCATGCCGCCAACACTTCTAGCCATGCCGCCAACACTTCGAGCCATGCCGCCACCATTTCGAGCCATGCCGCCAACACTTCTAGCCATGCCGCCAACACTTCGAGCCATGTCGCCAACATTTCGAGCCATGCCGTCATCATTTCGAGCCATGCCGCCAACATTTCGTACCATGCCGCCAACATTTCGAGCCATGCTGCCAGCATTTCGAGCCATGCCGCCAACATTTCGAGCCATGCCGCCAACATTTCGAGACACGCTGCAACATTTGGAGCTATGCCGCCAACATTTCGAGCCATGCCGCCAACATTTGGAGCCATGCCGCCAACATTTCGAGCCATGCCGCCAACATTTCGAGCCATGCCGCCAGCATTTCCAGCAATGCCGCCAACATTTCGAGCCATGCCGCCAACATTTCGAGCCGTGCCGCCAACATTTCGAGCCATGCCGCCAACATTTCGAGCCACGCCGCCAACACATCGAGCCATGCCGCCCACATTTCGAGCCATGCCGCCAACATTTCGAACCATGCCGCCAACATTTCGAGCCATGCCGCCAATATTTCGAGCCATGCCGCCAACATTTCGAGCCACGCCGCCAACAGTTCGAGCCATGCCGCCAACATTTCGAGCCATGCCGCCAACATTTCTAGCAATGCCGCCAACATTTCGAGCCATGCCGCCAGCATTTCGAGCCATGCCGCCAACATTTCAAGCCACGCCGCCAACATTTCGAGCCATGCCGCCAACATTTCGAGCCATGCCGCCAACATTTTTGCAAGGCCGCCAACATTTCGAGCCATGCCGCCAGCATTTCGAGTTATGCCGCCTACATTTCGAGCTATGCCGCCAACATTTCGAGCCATGCCGCCAACATTTCGAGCCATGCCGCCAACATTTCGAGCTATGCCTCCAACATTTCGAGCTATGCCGCCAACATTTCGAGCCATGCCGCCAACATTTCGAGCTATGCCGCCAAAGCTTTGAGCCATGCCGCCAACATTTCAAGCCATGATGCCAACATTTTGAGCCATGCCGCCAACATTTCGAGCCATTCCGCTAAAACTCGAGCCATGCCGCCAACACTTCGAGTCATGCCACCAACATTTCGAGCCATGCCGCCAACATTTCGAGAAATGCCGCCAACATTTCGAGCCATGCCGCCAACATTTCCAGCCATGCCGCCAACCGTTCGAGACATGCCGCCAACATTTCGAGCCGTGCCGCCAACATTTTGAGCCATGCCGCCAACATTTCGAGCCATGCCGCCAACATTTTGAGCCATGCCGCCATCATTTCGAGCCATGCCGCCAACATTTCGAGTCATGCCGCCAACATTTCGAGCCATGCCGCTAATATTTCGAGCCATGCCGCCAACATTCCGAGTCATGCCGCCAACATTTCGAGGCATGCCGCCAACATTTCGAGCCAGGCCGCCAACATTTCGAGCCACGCCGTCAACATTTCGAGCCATGCCGCCCATATTTCGAGCCATGCCGCCAACATTTCGAGCCATGCCGCCAACATTCCGAGCTATGCCGCCAACATTTCGAGCCATGCCTCTAACATTTCGAACCATGCCGCCACCATTTCGAGCCATGCCGCCAACATTTCGAGCCATGCCGCCAACATTTTGAGCCATGCCGCCAACATTTCGAACAATGCCGCAAACATTTCGAGCCATGCCGCCAACATTTCGAGCAATGCCGCAAACATTTCGAGCTATGCGGCCAACATTTCGAGCCATGCCGCCAACATTTCGAGCCATGCCGCCAACATTTCTAGCAATGCCGCCAACATTTCGATCCACGCCGCCAACATTTCGAACCATGCCGCCAACAGTTCGACCCATGCCGCCAACATTCCGAGCCATGTCGCCAACACTTTGAGCCATGCCGCCAACATTTCGAGCCATGCCACGAACATTTCGAGCCATGCCGCCAACATTTCGAGCCATGCCGCAAACATTTCGAGCTATGCCGCCAACATTTCGAGCCATTCCGCTAACACCTCGAGCCATGCCGCCAACACTTCGAGTCATGCCGCCAACATTTCGAGCCATGCCGCCAACATTTCGAGCAATGCCGCCAACATTTCGAGCCATGCCGCCAACATTTCCAGCCATGCCGCCAACCGTTCGAGCCATGCCGCCAACATTTCGAGCCGTGCCGCCAACATTTTGAGCCATGCCGCCAACATTTCGAGCCATGCCGCCAACATTTTGAGCCATGCCGCCATCATTTCGAGCCATGCCGCCAACATTTCGAGTCATGCCGCCAACATTTCGAGCCATGCCGCTAATATTTCGAGCCATGCCGCCAACATTCCGAGCCATGCCGCCAACATTTCGAGGCATGCCGCCAACATTTCGAACCAGGCCGCCAACATTTCGAGCCACGCCGTCAACATTTCGAGCCATGCCGCCACCATTTCGAGCCATGCCGCCAACATTTCGAGCCATGCCGCCAACATTCCGAGCCATGCCGCCAACATTTCGAGCCATGCCTCTAACATTTCGAACCATGCCGCCACCATTTCGAGCCATGCCGCCAACATTTCGAGCCATGCCGCCAACATTTTGAGCCATGCCGCCAACATTTCGAACAATGCCGCAAACATTTCGAGCCATGCCGCCAACATTTCGAGCAATGCCGCAAACATTTCGAGCTATGCCGCCAACATTTCGAGCCATGCCGCCAACATTTCGAGCCATGCCGCCAGCATTTCTAGCAATGCCGCCAACATTTCGAGCCACGCCGCCAACATTTCGAACCATGCCGCCAACAGTTCGACCCATGCCGCCAACATTCCGAGCCATGTCGCCAACAGTTTGAGCCATGCCGCCAACATTTCGAGCCATGCCACGAACATTTCGTGCCATGCCGCCAACATTTCGAGCCATGCCGCAAACATTTCGAGCTATGCCGCCAACATTTCGAGCCATGCCGCCCACATTTCGAGCCATGCCGCCAACATTTCGAACCATGCCGCCAACATTTCGAGCCATGCTGCCAATATTTCGAGCCAAGCCGCCAACATTTCGAGCCACGCCCCCAACATTTCGAGCCATGCCGCCAACATTTAGAGCCATGCCGCTTACATTTCGAGCCATGCCGCGAACATTTCTAGCAATGCCGCCAACATTTGAGCCATGCCGCCAACATTTCGAGCAATGCCGCCAACATTTCGAGCCATGCCGCCAACATTTCGAGCCATGCCGCCAACATTTCGAGCCATGCCGCCAACATTTCGAGCCATGCCGCCAACATTTCTAGCTATGCCGCCAAAGTTTCGAGCCATGCCGCCAACATTTCAAGCCATGCCGCCAACATTTTGAGCCATGCCGCCAACATTTCGAGCCATTCCGCTAACACCTTGAGCCATGCCGCCAACACTTCGAGTCATGCCGACAACATTTCGAGCCATGCCGCCAACATTTCGAGCAATGCCGCCAACATTCCGAGCCATGCCGCCAACATTTCGAGCCATTCCGCTAACACCTCGAGCCATGCCGCCAACACTTCGAGTCATGCCGCCAATATTTCGAGCCATGCCGCCCACATTTCGAGCCATGCCGCCAACATTTCGAGCCATGCCGCCAACATTTCGAACTATGCCGCCAACATTTCGAGCCATGCCGCAAACATTTCGAGCCATGCCGCCAACATTTCGAGCTATGCCGCCAACATTTCGAGCCATGCCGCCAACATTTCGAACCATGCCGCCAACATTTCGAGCCATGCCGCCAATATTTCGAGCCATGCCGCCAACATTTCGAGCCACGCCGCCAACATTTCGAGCCTTGCCGCCAACATTTCGAGCCGTGCCGCCAACATTTCGAGCTTTGCCGCCAACATTTCGAGCAATGCCGCCAACATTTCGAGCCATGCCGCCAACATTTCGAGCCATGCCGCCAACATTTCGAGCCATGCCGCCAACATTTCGAGCCATGCCGCCAACATTTCGAGCTATGCCGCCAACACTTCGAGCCATGCCGCAAACATTTCGAGCTATGCCGCCAACATTTCGAGCCATGCCGCCAGCATTTTGAGCTATGCCGCTAACATTTCGAGCTATGCCGCCAACATTTCGAGCCATTCCGCCAACATTTCTAGCAATGCCGCCAACATTTCGAGCCAGGCCGCCAACATTTCGAGCCACGCCGTCAACATTTCGAGCCATGCCGCCAATATTTCGAGCCATGCCGCCAACATTTCGAGCCATGCCGCCAACATTCCGAGCTATGCCGCCAACATTTCGAGCCATGCCTCTAACATTTCGAACCATGCCGCCACCATTTCGAGCCATGCCGCCAACATTTCGAGCCATGCCGCCAACATTTTGAGCCATGCCGCCAACATTTCGAACAATGCCGCAAACATTTCGAGCCATGCCGCCAACATTTCGAGCAATGCCGCAAACATTTCGAGCTATGCGGCCAACATTTCGAGCCATGCCGCCAACATTTCGAGCCATGCCGCCAACATTTCTAGCAATGCCGCCAACATTTCGAGCCACGCCGCCAACATTTCGAACCATGCCGCCAACAGTTCGACCCATGCCGCCAACATTCCGAGCCATGTCGCCAACACTTTGAGCCATGCCGCCAACATTTCGAGCCATGCCACGAACATTTCGAGCCATGCCGCCAACATTTCGAGCCATGCCGCAAACATTTCGAGCTATGCCGCCAACATTTCGAGCCATTCCGCTAACACCTCGAGCCATGCCGCCAACACTTCGAGTCATGCTGCCAACATTTCGAGCCATGCCGCCAACATTTCGAGCAATGCCGCCAACCGTTCGAGCCATGCCGCCAACATTTCGAGCCGTGCCGCCAACATTTTGAGCCATGCCGCCAACATTTCGAGCCATGCCGCCAACATTTTGAGCCATGCCGCCATCATTTCGAGCCATGCCGCCAACATTTCGAGTCATGCCGCCAACATTTCGAGCCATGCCGCTAATATTTCGAGCCATGCCGCCAACATTCCGAGTCATGCCGCCAACATTTCGAGGCATGCCGCCAACATTTCGAGCCAGGCCGCCAACATTTCGAGCCACGCCGTCAACATTTCGAGCCATGCCGCCAATATTTCGAGCCATGCCGCCAACATTTCGAGCCATGCCGCCAACATTCCGAGCTATGCCGCCAACATTTCGAGCCATGCCTCTAACATTTCGAACCATGCCGCCACCATTTCGAGCCATGCCGCCAACATTTCGAGCCATGCCGCCAACATTTTGAGCCATGCCGCCAACATTTCGAACAATGCCGCAAACATTTCGAGCCATGCCGCCAACATTTCGAGCAATGCCGCAAACATTTCGAGCTATGCGGCCAACATTTCGAGCCATGCCGCCAACATTTCGAGCCATGCCGCCAACATTTCTAGCAATGCCGCCAACATTTCGAGCCACGCCGCCAACATTTCGAACCATGCCGCCAACAGTTCGACCCATGCCGCCAACATTCCGAGCCATGTCGCCAACACTTTGAGCCATGCCGCCAACATTTCGAGCCATGCCACGAACATTTCGAGCCATGCCGCCAACATTTCGAGCCATGCCGCAAACACTTCGAGCTATGCCGCCAACATTTCGAGCCATTCCGCTAACACCTCGAGCCATGCCGCCAACACTTCGAGTCATGCCGCCAACATTTCGAGCCATGCCGCCAACATTTCGAGCAATGCCGCCAACATTTCGAGCCATGCCGCCAACATTTCCAGCCATGCCGCCAACCGTTCGAGCCATGCCGCCAACATTTCGAGCCGTGCCGCCAACATTTTGAGCCATGCCGCCAACATTTCGAGCCATGCCGCCAACATTTTGAGCCATGCCGCCATCATTTCGAGCCATGCCGCCAACATTTCGAGTCATGCCGCCAACATTTCGAGCCATGCCGCTAATATTTCGAGCCATGCCGCCAACATTCCGAGCCATGCCGCCAACATTTCGAGGCATGCCGCCAACATTTCGAGCCAGGCCGCCAACATTTCGAGCCACGCCGTCAACATTTCGAGCCATGCCGCCACCATTTCGAGCCATGCCGCCAACATTTCGAGCCATGCCGCCAACATTCCGAGCCATGCCGCCAACATTTCGAGCCATGCCTCTAACATTTCGAACCATGCCGCCACCATTTCGAGCCATGCCGCCAACATTTCGAGCCATGCCGCCAACATTTTGAGCCATGCCGCCAACATTTCGAACAATGCCGCCAACATTTTGAGCCATGCCGCCAACATTTCGAACAATGCCGCAAACATTTCGAGCCATGCCGCCAACATTTCGAGCAATGCCGCAAACATTTCGAGCTATGCCGCCAACAATTCGAGCCATGCGCCAACATTTATAGCCATGCCGCCAGCATTTCTAGCAATGGCCCGCCAACATTTCGAGCCACGCCGCCAACATTTCGAACCATGCCGCCAACAGTTCGACCCATGCCGCCAACATTCCGAGCCATGTCGCCAACAGTTTGAGCCATGCCGCCAACATTTCGAGCCATGCCACGAACATTTCGAGCCATGCCGCCAACATTTCGAGCCATGCCGCAAACATTTCGAGCTATGCCGCCAACATTTTCGAGCCATGCCGCCCACATTTCGAGCCATGCCGCCAACATTTCGAACCATGCCGCCAACATTTCGAGCCATGCTGGCCAATATTTCGAGCCAAGCCGCCAACATTTCGAGCCACGCCCCCAACATTTCGAGCCATGCCGCCAACATTTAGAGCCATGCCGCTTACATTTCGAGCCATGCCGCGAACATTTCTAGCAATGCCGCCAACATTTGAGCCATGCCGCCAACATTTCGAGCAATGCCGCCAACATTTCGAGCCATGCCGCCAACATTTCGAGCCATGCCGCCAAGCATTTCGAGCCATGCCGCCAACATTTCGAGCCATGCCGCCAACATTTCTAGCTATGCCGCCAAAGTTTCGAGCCATGCCGCAACATTTCAAGCCATGCCGCCAACATTTTGAGCCATGCCGCCAACATTTCGAGCCATTCCGCTAACACCTTGAGCCATGCCGCCAACACTTCGAGTCATGCCGCCAACATTTCGAGCCATGCCGCCAACATTCGAGCAATGCCGCCAACATTCCGAGCCATGCCGCAACATTTCGAGCCATTCCGCTAACACCTCGAGCCATGCCGCCAACACTTCGAGTCATGCCGCCAATATTTCGAGCCATGCCGCCCACATTTCGAGCCATGCCGCCAACATTTCGAGGCATGCCGCCAACATTTCGAACTATGCCGCCAACATTTCGAGCCATGCCGCAAACATTTCGAGCCATGCCGCCAACATTTCGAGCTATGCCGCCAACATTTCGAGCCATGCCGCCAACATTTCGAACCATGCCGCCAACATTTCGAGCCATGCCGCCAATATTTCGAGCCATGCCGCCAACATTTCGAGCCACGCCGCCAACATTTCGAGCCTTGCCGCCAACATTTCGAGCCGTGCCGCCAACATTTCGAGCTTTGCCGCCAACATTTCGAGCAATGCCGCCAACATTTCGAGCCATGCCGCCAACATTTCGAGCCATGCCGCCAACATTTCGAGCCATGCCGCCAACATTTCGAGCCATGCCGCAAACATTTCGAGCTATGCCGCCAACATTTCGAGCCATGCCGCAAACATTTCGAGCTATGCCGCCAACATTTCGAACCATGCCGCCAGCATTTCGAGCTATGCCGCTAACATTTCGAGCTATGCCGCCAACATTTCGAGCCATGCCGCCAACATTTCTAGCAATGCCGCCAACATTTCGAGCCATGCCGCCAGCATTTCGAGCTATGCCGCCAACATTTCGAGCTATGCCGCCAACATTTCGAGCCATGCCGCCAACATTTCGAGCAATGCCGCCAACATTTCGAGCCATACCGCCAACATTTCGAGCCAAGCCGCCAACATTTCGAGCCATGCCGCCAACATTTCTAGCTATGCCGCCAAAGCTTCGAGCCACGCCGCCAACACTTCAAGCCATGCCGCCAATATTTTGAGCCATGCCGATAACATTTCGAGCCATTCCGCTAACACCTCGAGCTCATGCCGCCAACACTTCGAGTCATGCCGCCAACATTTCGAGCCATGCCGCCAACATTTCGAGCCATGCCGCGAACATTTCGAGCCATGCCGCCAACATTTCGAGCCATGCCGCAAACATTTCGAGCTATGCCGCCAACATTTCGAGCCATGCCGCCCACATTTCGAGCCATGCCGCCAACATTTCGAACCATGCCGCCAACATTTCGAGCCATGCCGCCAATATTTCGAGCCATGCCGCCAACATTTCGAACCACGCCGCCAACATTTCGAGCAATGCCGCCAACATTTCGAGCAATGCCGCCAACATTTCGAGCCATGCCGCCAACATTTCTAGCAATGCCGCCAACATTTCGAGCCATGCCGCCAGCATTTCGAGCTATGCGCCCAACATTTCGAGCTATGCCGCCAACATTTCGAGCCATGCCGCCAACATTCGAGCTATGCCGCAAACATTTCGAGCTATGCCGCCAACATTTCGAGCCCATGCCGCCAACATTTCGAGCAATGCCGCCAACATTTCGAGCCATGCCGCCAACATTTCGAGCCATGCCGCCAACATTTCGAGCCATGCCGCCAACATTTCTAGCTATGCCACCAAAGCTTCGAGCCATGCCGCCAACATTTCAAGCCATGCCGCCAACATTTAGAGCCATGCCGCCAAACATTTCGAACCATTCCGCTAACACCTCGAGCCATGCCGCCAACACTTCGAGTCATGCCGCCAACTTTTCGAGCCATGCCGCCAACATTTCGAGCAATGCCGCCAACATTTCGAGCCATGCCGCCAACATTTCCAGCCATGCCGCCAACATTTCGAATCATGCCGCCAACATTTCGAGCAATGCCGCCAACATTTCGAGCTATGCCGCCAACATTTCGAGCATGCCGCCAACATTTCGAGCCGTGCCGCCAACATTTTGAGCCATGCCGCCAACATTTCGAGCCATGCCGCCAACATTTTGAGCCATGCCGCCATCATTTAGAGCCATGCCGCCAACATTTCGAGTCATGCCGCCAACATTTCAAGCCATGCCGCCAATATTTCGAGCCAGTGCCGCCAACATTCCGAGCCAAGCCGCCAACATTTCGAGGCATGCGGCCAACACTTCCAGCAATGCCGCCAACATTTCGAGCCATGCCGCCAACATTTCGAGCCATGCCGCCAACACTTCGAGCCATGCCGCCAACATTTCGAGCCATGCCGCCAACATTTCGAGCCATGCCGCCAACATTTCGAGCCATGCCGCCAACATTTCGAGCCATGCCTCTAACATTTCGAACCATTGCCGCCACCATTTCGAGCCATGCCGCCAACATTTCGAGCCATGCCGCCAAC
>CALNHX010012230.1:0-26520 GCA_940337035.1 Agriotes lineatus
TGCTTTTTTGACCTCAAGGTTACTCTAGCTGTCTCGTTTCAGCGTTTTTGATCTTCACCGAATGGTCCCAGGGTTCACTAATAGTGTAGCCGAGGTATTTGAACTTGTTCACTCTCGCTATGGGGTGGCCCGTTGAACGGGAGTTTGACTAATTCAGTTCCAAAGCATACCTCTCACCCGCATCGGGTGCTATAGCCTTTCCAGCTCTGCCAGTAGTATCGAGTATTGTTTATTAGATCGCGGTTTGCTCTAATGAAGTACTCCATATCGTCTAGGGCCGGAAGATACTTTCCTCACTCCCCTCTTTAATTTCGACAGGTTCAGAGACCTGGCCCTCCACTTAAACTATCGTCTTTTGTCCACAAAAAAGCTTTGTGATTACTCAGATATCTTTTCCATCAATGTCAGTTTCTTTCAACGCGGCTACCATCGTCTTGTGCTGGCATCTATCGAAGGCCTTGGTGTATATCACCTTCAGAAAGATGTTCAACACGCTGCTCATCAATCTGATGGTTCTAAAGCCGTCGCAAGCTCTGGCAGTGTTTTTTTTTCTGGATAGTGACAATGGCGGACATAAATCTTCTTGAATGATGCCTGTGTAATATACTTCGCTGTATAGCGTCGGTAGCATTTGATGTAGGTACTTCTCCACCTCTTGGTCACTTGCTGTTCTTATTAAACTTGATGACGCACTTTACCTCTTCAGACTAGTTATGTTCCGTCCTTCAGGAGTATCGATTTCTGCCTTTTCGTGGCGCTGGTCGTCTCAGAAAAGTCCATGGATGTACGACCACCACACCTTGAGCCTCCACATCAATCACAAAGTTGCTGTGTTCATCGTTCATTCATGATATTGGTGGATAGTCGTCGTTGCGTCTCACTAGTAGCCTCGTTGACCTTTTTGTGAATGTAGAGGATGGCATGCTTTTGATTTAGCTGTTCGATTTCCCGGATATACTGCATCTTCCTTCGAATGTTTTAATGAGGGTCCCCATATACATAGTTTTCAGCCGTCATCCAATCATGATTCCGTGTTTGTCTGTGCTCTGCCTGCAGAAATTTCAAACTCTCTTCAGTGCTTTGTATATTTCTCAGAATCGTCCACGTGGATGTCAGTTCTGTATGTTGACTGAAGTTCAGTGGAAAGCGCTTTGGCTGGCGCTTCTTATACTTCTTTGTCGTGGAGTCGTCTCATGGCTAAGCGTAGGTGTGGTATGAGGGGAGGGATATGATAGTTAATCAACACGAAGTCAATTTGCTTTCTTACGATGTTGCAGCTCTGTTCGAAAGCTCTTTCGAAAAGGTTCCACGTCCCACCTTATGTTGCGTAGTTTTCTTTATCGCTCCCCGATTTGGGCGCAAAAGTTCTCTACCTCCTCGTCGCCAGTCGGGGCAGCTGTTCTCTGAGTTTGATCATAATACCTGCCCGAATAAGGGATGCAGCAGATATCAACCGATTTATGTTTTATTCTTTCATAAATCGCATTGCTTGAATTAGTAGATAATGTGGTCGTCTACTGGGCATTCCTCCGTTGCATTTCACTTCATATTCCTGATGCCAATGATATTAACCTGGAGTCTCCTCATTTCCTTTAGCTGATGCTCGAATCGTATATCTTTCCGCATTGAAACATACTTCTCGCCCTCTGACCATTTATGGTCTGCCCGGGACTGGTATGATGTTTTCCAGTCATGATGATTTGCCTAGTAAAATGATTAACGTTGTGATTTTCAGTTGCCTTCTCCGTTGCAGCTTTCTGGTCTTTATGTTGTTTCAACTCCGCCTAGAAGTGTCTGAACTTGCACCCTGCGATGTTATTTGTTTGCTAAAAGGGTACTAAAGGTCAAATTTATTGTTTTTAACTTGTATTACTGTTAATGTATCCTTATAGTGAAACGAAAAATATCATAAAATGGAAGCCGTGTACGCCCTTGGCTTGAAACACAATGTTCTTTTATTCTTTCATTTATGTATAAACGCAAACCTAGTTCTCGCCTTTTCTATCCCTCATCTTGTAACCTAATCGTATTAAGTCATCTTCTACATCATCCTTCCACTGGCTCGCTTTCTGGAGTTCTGTTCTTCCTTTAATAATATTTTTCGTATTCGTTGTTTTACCATTGGAAAAATGTATTCCATGAATTTTAATCCATGTGCTCTAATATTTCGTCTATTATATAACTCCTTAAATCAGTCTCCCATTACTCTACATTTCCTCCTCTATCTGAAGATATATGTATAATAAGATTGCGAACGCTCCGTATCAATGGTTTACCAACTTTTATCTTGCTGTGTAGTTATCATACTAAGGAAAAGCCGTGCACCCCAATTCTGCAGCTTTGTTGAGGCAGCTTCATACCGAACCACGGACCAGCACGTTTTGTGGTATTGTTTTGCGGTCGCCCGTCCGCAGGTAGCACATGCCAGGCACTTTCTTTACGACTCTCATCGTGGTCGAGCCATTTCGAGTATGCGGAGTTATAGAACTAGAAAAGGTATCTTCTTTACGAGTCTCATCGTGGTCGAGCTATTTCGAGTACACGGAGTTGTAGAACTAGAAAAATACTTTTCACGCATATGCCGAACTCTTATTGTAGCGTGTGTTACTCACGGATTATAATGCAATTCTAAGCAGATCGTTACAGAATAAACCGGCTACAACGTTGCCTTACATACAGCTAATTAGTTGTCACACCCTAGTACTTTCTAGTATTTTTGTAGTGGCCGTCAGGTTTACCATTTTTAGTCGCGTTGAGTTACTTAGCGTAGGACGCGTTCAACAACAATATTGCGAGGGGTTATTGAGGCTTCGTCTTGTTAATCGTGGGCAGCTAGTACACAATTTGATGTGTAGTAAAGATAATTGCATGCAAATGGTCTCATGCGCTAAAAACTCGGTCCCTAAAATAAATTAACTTTACATGAAAATGTCAGCATCCGCACTTCGTTTTCACCCGGCTTTCTTGTATGATTGGGAGACGTGTGCTTTTTGAAATGTTTTCAACAGTAAAATATAATACAATTTTGGCGAATAGAACAAAAGTGCAGGTGCAACCAATGTACCGCGTCGAAGAAGGTGTGTTGGTCAGGGATAGAATTCTAATCGGGGCAGAATGTTCGGAGTTCTTACAGTGGCGCGTTGTATGTTTGTTACAGTTTCCTGGTTTTCGTGAACCAATAATTATTATAATGGGATGAATTGCAACAATACGATTCGACCTTGCAAGTGCGTATTCTTAATGTGTTAGATGGTAGCTACTGTAGAATGCACGTGTTAGTTGGTTTCATCCTGTTGATAGTTTTTTTAAACTACAGCAGATGATAGACGTCAGAGGTTCTTGCTTGTGATGGATTGTTACATCATAATTGAGGGGTGTGGATCTCACGGATACATGTGGTTCCGGCTAGGGATCCCGGAAGACATGTTGCTTTGCTTAGTGAGCTAGCGAAGACATGTTGTTCTGCAGCGGGTAGCAGCCGAGCGGATTTACCGATTTGCAGTAAGTGCTGTAATGCGAAAAATGAGTAGGCATCGGACACTTACTGATTCTGTGCGCGTTGCAACAATAGTTAATCTAGCAGGTTACTATTGGGCAGTACTAGCGAAAAGTATTGACAGCTAACCTAACCAGTGAAGGTAGCGATGAGGCCAGAAACATTAAGGGGCAAGGGGGCGGTCACCCCCGGTGAGTCGCTGGGTAAGGAAGGCTCACACTTGCACTGGTTGAACCCTGCCGCCACATTGTTGTAATGGGTGAGTTGCGTTCACCACTTTGACAAATTGTAATCGTATCAGCATTTGAATTTTAACATAACGCATACAAACGCGTCTAACACAAAATAGAATTAGATAAAAACATAAAATGCACTAATTCTAATATAAGGAGAACATACTGTTATGAAGGCAATAGAACATATTTACGTTTTAATAGTTGCTGGTCGGGCATAGTTTGCCCACATTTCTTATCCACCCCATAAGGCGTCTGCCTATATATCAGATTCTCTCTGGGAACACACACGGGTTCCGAGTCGATTTTTCTTTTTCTTTGAGAATTAATATAATTCGCATTACTAAGTGTATTTTTTTACTATTTCAGTGTTATTAGAAACACAAACAAAATTATAGAAATTCGTAATTCTAAATATTAAATTCATATTATTATGCTTAGTAACTAACATAGCAACACAAAACATAAATAATAATAATAATAACTTGTAGGTACTTGAAAATTTTCGTACCTATCACCTCACCTTAAAAGTTTAATTTATTGGTATTTATGTTAGCTACAAATTTTTCTTGCTTTTTGTGCTGCAAATTTATAAATATATGGTTCAAATGAGATAGTTTGTGAGATATCTCTCTACAGATATTAAGGCTGTATGTGACACTCTCTTGACCTATAGTTGATTCGTAATTAGTTATAATTTAGAAAATTATCGTTAGCATGGAATGTAATGTGTTGACTAGATTCGTCGCAATTCGCATTATTATAATTATCATTATTTATAGTAAAATCGTTAATATTACAAATTAATTTGTTGGTAAAATTTCCCACTCATTGATTTATTTATGTTTTCATTAGTATGAAAGAAATTATTTTTTCCAAGTGCAATTTTGGCGCTCTTTGCCACTTGCGCCCGTAGGCGGGGGGGCCTACTCGGCTTATACCTAGTTACGACCCTGGTGCGAACATTCGCCATTCCCGTTTGCCTCCCCTTTGAATATTTTCGCTGACGCAAATATCACGCCATATTTTGGAGCTGACTGTATGTAGTGTAAATAAACATTGGGTTACAGCAGTGTACATTTTTTTTATTCGTTGCTTTATGGAAACAATTAACTATGTGGTTTGGGGATTTACCCCAACAGCTGTAGGTAGTGGTATGGTTCGGGTATATACCCAGTGGTTGGAGTATTTAAAAATGGGTATTTAACTGGGTATTTACCCCTGCTCGGGCAAATACCTAAAAACTGGGTATTTTTCAAATTTGTGATATTTATAAAGCTTTTGCGCATCTAACAGAATTATTTTAATAAAATGAACTACATATGAATTCAATGGAATATTGTATGTAAAATGACACCTTAAATAGGTATTGTAACATAGAATAAGCATGCACCCAGAAGGATTAATTGCTTACCGATGAAAAGCATTGTAGCTGCCGAGGTTTATACGTAAATATAAAGAAAAATGTATGATAGTTATTTATGTATTAAGGGCATTATCAATAGACGTAGCACAAAGGAGAACGTAGAGCTTCTAATTTCCCGAAGCCTATAATCCTGATTATGCACGTGGTACAACGTTTTATTTTATTTTGGTTCTCAAAATGGGCAAAAATCAAGGATTCAGTATTTTGGCTACATATATCGTTATGCTGGCACTGTGAATTTATGGTGTGGTATGGTTTCAATGCAGATCGTTGCTGTTGGTGTACTACATTGTTGGTGCGTGTTATACGGCTTACTAACTTTATAGGCCTTCAGGCAATAAAAACCATATTACGCCCGCTATCGAGGGCGAATAAAGAAGATTATGGTTCGAAAATGAAATAAAAGCGTTCATATACTATTTTCCACAATCGGGAGTAGAAATCACTTTCCAGGTTACAAAAATTGTGACAAAAATATCACATTTTCATATGAATATTTGATCTCTGGGGAGTTTCCATTATAAACAATATAAGAACAATATAAGCTCTACGTTTGACTAATTTATTTGTTTATTATAATATTTAATTTTAAATAAATAATTATTTAGCCCTACTTTATTTAGCAGTTTGAATTTTATCTGATAATACTGCTTCTCTGTCTGACCAATTAAAAATATAATGATTTAATTAAGCTTTACTTTAATAAAGTTATGTTGCTCTTTCAATATTCTATCTAATTGCAACTTATTAAAAACGTTTGTGCCGGCTAGCTATTGAAACTCCATCTGCAGGGTTGGATTTCTACACTGTTCAAATTTTACCATTGCATGGCAAATGCTCGATTTCGACGAATTACAGATAACCACAAAATATTTAACCGCAAATAAAGCTGTTCGAAACACAGAAATTTCAGCGCAATGTGTCAACAAATCAACCAACAATCAAAGGGACGCCAACTCGCATTTGTTTTTTCTCCAAGGAACTCCGATTTCGTCTCCAGCTTCTGCAAAAGGACGACAAGCGTGTATTTGCTTCCTGGCAAGCTTCCTACTGGTTCTACCTGCTTCTGGACCACGAATAAAGCCTCCTAGATGCTGTAATTTAATGTTCGCTTCCCGCAGCTCCAAATTCGGTAGAATATCAGCTCCGAAGTTGAACTCGCATAGCATACGCTCGGAAAGTACGCCAAGCTCTTATTTGCTTCCTGGAAAGCTTCCTACTGCGGCTACCTGTTTCTGGACTACGAATAAGGCCTCCTTTAGGTGCTGCACTTTTGCTGTCCGCTTCCCGTAGCTCCAAATCTTGTAAAATATCAACTCTGAAGGCGAACTTCCACAGGCTACGCTGCTGGTCCAATTTACTGGAACTGTACTTCGGAGCACTGCCAATTTGAGCACAGCTGGCATCCACACACAGGAATTCAATAAAACGCACAAATGGGCACAAACTATTTATTTTTATCAACAAATTAATATCAAAATTGGGAAGCTATCCAACACACAAGCTTTCAGCTTGGCTTCTCCCAAACAATAACAATCGACTCTATAGGTCACCATAGCAACATGATCTACAATTGTTCATTTGTAAGTGTATCTACTTTGATCGTAATTTTAATTGCTTTTATGTAAATATTATTCAGAAAACTAACCTCACAATTGGTCGCATTTTTCACTTGAGTTTTTTTATTAACAAGCCATTATCACATTCTTGTAATCTTCAGTAATTCTCAAGTTGCTTCTTATATGGTCTTTGCATGATCTGTACCTTCTTGCACTGCTTTATAACCTCTTTAGCTGACTGATCGATTGTTGGCACTTTGATATAAATGCAAACGCTGCTTTAACCCTCTGTAATGCTTCAAAACACCCTTGTACTAAAGGGATTGATTATAGAGTCCTGACGTTACTCAATTAGCCTGTCAACCACCATAAAATTAGCTACATTTGCCACATTGAACGCAAATTTGAATACAAGCAGATCGCAACCCCGACTAGTGACGATACTGTTATATTCAATTACTAACCTCTGTTAATTAATTACATTTATTGCTAATCATGTTCTATGTAATTATTAATGTTCACTCGGGACTCTTACTGTTGCAATAAATACAATACCAATTCGGGGCCTATTTGAATCTTTCATTAACATTCGTAAGTTAGCAATGCAACCAAAATAGCTGTAAGCCTCATACTGAAATATTATTTGTTGTTTATATAGGTGATACGAGGTATATAGAGCAGTTCATAACGCCCTAGGGCATAAAAAGCGGGTGTAATGGTAATAGTCACTTAATATGCCATCTTATAATCGTAATCATAATGCCCGCTCTCTACCCCCTAGGACGTTATGGACTGCTTTTCAAGCTTTTCGATTTATTAACATTTTCAAAGTGGAAAATAAAACGTTATATATACCACGGACATTACTTGATGTTTATACCCCTCGGGCATAAACATCTTCATAACGTTATACACGAATAACAAAATTGAACATGTACTGAGAAACCAAATAAATGTATAATTCGAGTCGCCGGTAATCCGTGTTTGGCAGCACTGAAGAAATAACAAAACCTAACCTGTTAACCTCGAATTTGGCGTAGACTGGCAGCGTCACCAACTATACACTTCAGTACGAATCACAGACGACCCTTTTGGTACATGTTCAATTTTAAAGTAAACGCTTTAATACATTGCTGTCATGCGGTTATTATAAAAGCAAGTAATATATTGCTATTACAGCTACATATTAAAAAATAATCTTAATGTTATACGAACGTTATATATTTTTGGCAGCAGATATTCTCAGTTTAGTTATCTTATTCTAGATTTTTATATAATTCGAATATGCTATTCTTAATTGATGTTTCTGACATATATTGATTAATCGTTAACCATTATTATACCGGGTGTAACTCGTTCATGGTACACCCCCGTTTTTTTATTTTTGAAGAAAAATGTTTGAAACTTGGTATATCGTATATACAGGCAGACCTCGCCGTTCGCGGCTTTGCGATTCGCTAATTTGATTGATTTTACGCGGGGCATCTTTGTGCTCCCTTTTCTTTGCCGTTCGCGGGTTGCTTTGCCGTTCGCGGATGGAATTGCCAACTGTTTCAACTTTCACACACTAACGGCCGGTCTTATGAAGGCCACTAATGTGACGTTAACTTTTATTCGCTGTTAAAATAAACAAAAGCGCATAAAAATTTGTTTACTAATGAATAATATGTCATAAGCGCCAACGTTTTGTTGAGCTTTTATTTATTTTAACAGCGATTAAAGGTAACGTCAGATTAGTGACCTTTATAAGACCGGCCGTAAGTAAATAAAGCAGACGTATGCGGTTTATGTCATAAACACCTAAATAACATTATTTATCACAAACTTGTAAACACACTTATCGAGCCTATTCCTTTGAATCTCTTATTACCAAATTGGACCTGAAATAAATTGTAAAATTATATCTTGAATAAACAAATGGACATTCGAGCTCGAGATTCAAGTGGCAGACTTATGTTACGTATGGAATTTTAGTTCTAGCTCTAGTGTCTTCTCGAGCGTTTCTGCCGAAAATTCAATTGAGTTTAATTTTTAAAACATGGAAAACCATGTCGTCAAAGCGTAAAGTTTCTGCTTCAGATTTGCCAGACAAAAAACGCAGAAAAGTTTTGGTTTTTTGAGGTTGCATAGTAGAAATAAATCTAGATTATGGAACCTAACCCCGTTTTTATCATTTATGTGTTTACTTGCGCATCGCGGTGTTGCGCTTCGCGGCATTCTTCTGGAACGAAACCCCCGCGAACGGCGAGGTCTGCCTGTACGTAATAGAGATCATTTTTGGAAATACGAATATTTTTTCCACTTTCGGTTTCAGCGGAAGTGGTACCAATTTTTGATTTATAAATAGAATACTCTGTATATTATTGCATACAGGGTGCTTAAAAATACGTTCGGATATTGTACCCACTTATAGATCTCACCAATACAAACAAAAAAGTTCTAATAAACGTAGGCCCGGAACGGCTTCATTTCCAAGATACAGGGTGTTAAAGTATTTTTAAAAATCCGTTTTTTATTGTTATCTAAAAAAACGCTTTGGGCGATTTGAATGAAATTTTTACAGTTTGTTTATAACTTTATAAGGTATTTTGTAGACCTATTGCAGTTGATTCAGTAATTCCAGGGGAGTGCCCAAGGGACATGTCGATTAGGTTTTTTCAGAAAAAATAACGTCCAGTAGATTTTTTGCAACTTTCATATATTTTTTAATAAAGCAACTAAAAATGCAACTGTTTTGCACTTTAAGTTTGTTCGTATCTCACTTTGTTTTCAAGAAAAAACCCTATATTTTTGCACGTCTCCGAACCTATAAAAACAAAAACTAAGATGTTGCAATATCTCAAAAACCCCTTAGCCAATTTTAGTGACACTTTGAAGGTTTATTAGTGCTATTAAGGATAATTTTTTGGCGTACTTAGATTTAAATTATTTATTACAGGGGCGGTTTTTTTAAAAAACTTTAATACTTTGTATCACGGAAACGAAGTGTTTCCAGACCTGCGTTTATTAGGACTTTTTTGTTTGTATCAATGAGATCTATAAGTGGATAAAGTATCCGAACGTATTTTTAAACATCCTGTATTTGGATTCTCTGTAATTTTCTAAATCCGCTAAAAGCGGACGTGGAAAAAATACTTTATGTCAAAAAGTGAGGTTTATTTAGTACATACGATACTCTTAAGTTGCAAAAATGTGTCTTAAAAAAACAAAAAAATGATCGTGGTACACCCGCTATAGTGTGCCGTCTTGATCGCTTCCAACCATGGAATGTCCTCATCCTGCTTCCTGTCCTTGCGCTCATATCTCCAACTAAAATAATTTCTCGTCCTTTTCTTATGGTTTCATTCAGTTTTCCACGTACTGGTGAACTTTCAATTGGCGCCGAAATACTTTTTTCCGTTTTCGCCTTGAATCTTTTTGAACCGGATTGAGGGTGCATTGCATCTGTTTTATCATTTATACCAAGCAACACGTTTATTGCAACATACTTTTCCGTAGTCTGCTGCAAAAACAAGCGCTTCTACAAACACGTTTTTGAAACTAACCCATGCCACACGTTGAGAAACGCTAGAAAGTGAAATAAAAACCGGCCTTTGCAGGAAGACATTCGCCGGCTCCGTTCGTAACCCCAAGCCGACTTAGATTCCCACCTAATATTTCGCTATGGGAGCTAAAGCGTCAGTACAATCAAACACGAAGTCATCCTCCTCATTATTCAAGTTTGCAAAACAATGCCTTTCATTCAAGGACGCCGTTTTCGTGGCGGGAATCTAAATTTGCCTGTCGCTGTTGCGTTCCCAAATAACGCCAGCCGAACTGGTCGTCCGTCCTTTTTCAACTTGGGCAGAGAGTTTTTCCCAACTAGTGTTTTTCGTGGCCAGGATTATCTTCCAGACCGGCAAACGCCGTGAGATTTGATTTCGGTTTTGTGTGACCATGGAAATGGAAACGTGAACTAGTCACTGTCGGTTAGTCGGTTTGTTTCTACACGAAAGAGTAGTTCGATTGGTAGTGTACTAAATTTGTCGCCATGGCTTTGTTGGACGCGTTTCTGAGCAAAAAATACAAACTTGCTACCAGTGAAAACTTCGAGGACTACATGAAGGCGATCGGTAAGTTTAGAATTTAGTGCCCATTCGGTGCTGACCATAATAACACACTACAATTTGTAATAAAGACCGGTCCTGGCGATAGCCAGGACGTCTGTTTCTCTGTTTGTCATGGAATGTCCGTTTTGCTTTATTTCTTTCAAATAATCTAATCAATTGCAAACCCAGCCCTGCTTAGCAAATGAACTGGACCATTTGCATTTCTTGGTGCAATTTTAAAAAATATTTTCCAAAAGGACAATCATGGCATTTTTGGTAACCTTTCGGGATTGTGTCACTATAAAAAGCATTTCTTTTCATAATTTGGTTTAAATGAAACTAAGTCCAGTAATAACATATAATTTGAAAATTTTTCATTTGACTCAAATGTTGATAGCACATTGCATACAAAGTATGCCAGATCGTTGGCAAACATTTTTAAACGTTCCTAGGGGACTCAAAAAACTATTAACTTCCTTTTTTGGTTCGTCCTCTTATTTTTGTTAAAAATAGTTTTTTTATAATTTTATTATGTTTTAATTTTATTAATATGATTTTGTTAATGCGTCAGTTAATATTGGAGGACAGTGCAATTAAACATGCTTAATATGAGTACACTATAAAACAAAAACTTTTATTACGTATATTTTTTATGACTTAATGTAACAAATAACGTGAGCAAACGAAAATGAAATCAAGTTTGGCTTTGAAATATTTGTTGTATGAATAATATGTTGGTGGCACTGTAATTCTATGTCAAATTCGAGGTTATAAGGTTAGGTTTTTCGTCAGTTTTGACATAGACTGAGGCAAAACCTAATCTGCTAACCTCGAATTTGACATAGACATACAGTGCCACTAACATATTATTCATACGTTTGAATTTCCACAGCCGCCCCATATGAACTTTTTTAATGAACATATTGTATATAATATGACTATAAAAAACTTCGAATAGTTATTTTCAAACCGAAACATAAAAAACGAAAATATATTAGGACACCATATAAAAAAAAACGTAAGAAATAAATAATAAAAAAATTACTGTATGAAAATGCGGTAGTTGCTGCCAAATTACTAAAATCAAAAGAAATTTGTGGTCGTTCACGTAAGATGTGGAGGTGTTTTTAGCCGGTGGTAAACCCAGACAGTGGTAGTTTACGTAGTTCCAGTTGTATGTAAAACTGCATCGGTGGTATTTTAGTTTGGTGGCATTTCACGAAAGTTTTAAGATCGGTAGTAAACCAAAGGGTGCTAGTTTCAGTCAGATATAAATCTACATCGGTGGTAAAGCAAGATGGTGGTAATATTGTCAACTTTTTAATTTGTTATTTTCTAAGACAGATGAACTGTTTTCTCTAGATTTCCCAGTTTCCCTTAACCTATATTGAAGTTTTGAAAAGTATGCACTTTTGATAATTTTTAATACCTTTATTTGCCAATGACCTGTCAGATTAGGTTTTGGGTCAGTTTTGACACAAACCTACCCAAAACCTAACCTTCTAACATCGAATTTGACATAGACTTACAGTGGCATCAATATTTTATTCATAAAACAAATATTTCAAAACCAAGCTTGATTTCATTTTCGTTTGCTCACAGGTTACAATTTTTATGGGTGTTCCAGTTATCATTTATAGAGCAGTAGAATTTCGTAGAAACCCTGACTTTTAAAATGTTGGCTAAATGCATTGACTTTCAAAAACCTTGATGCTGCAGACAAACTTAGTGGTTAACTGCTTTGGCTAGTTGAAATTTGTGCATTATTATTCATCCGAATCTCATATTTAAACCACTATAAGATGTGAATTATGTGAGAATGAAGTATTTCCAGATAGCCGAATTAAAGCTTTAATTATGTGCACTAAATTTACCGTGAGATCATTTAAAAACGGGACAGAGAGTGCCATGGAATTTCTGGTTTAGATTCGAACTTTGGTTGACAGCCATTTGTCAATTAATCAACTTAACCTCAAACAAGACATTAGCCTTATTAAACGTAAAAAATTACAGTAAATGGTCGAATGTTCTCTTTGAACCAGAAATGTCAAGTTGGGGATGGTACGTCCTTCAATGTTTCACGCCCAAGGTAACCGTGTGTTCTTTGAATGATGTCACTTTTTAATCGGTACGGACCCGAAATTAATAAAAAATTCAAGAAGCTTGAGAGACCTTAATCAGGTAACTGTTTCCTAACAACATTAAGAATTTAAGGTAAATGGGTTTTAGTCGAATCTTAAAAACTAGTAGGTATAGAAATCAGTTCCTGAGAAACCGGAAGTATCCATTACACTACAATGCACATCTACGATTTTTTGGTTGTCAGTCAGCACGTCTGAGTTTTGTGATACATAAAGTAAAAATAACATTTTTATCTGTTTGTAGCGAAGTAAAAAATCAGTAACTTTCCAATCAAGGTCGTTTTCAACGAATTTACGACACTTCAGTTACAGTAAACGTTCGTCGTGTTTCCAATAAGTTTGTAGTTACTGTTCATGAAGATTGAGGTACATTTTTAGCAATTTTTCTTGTAGTTCCTAGCAGTTTTTGTTAGCAATTATCAGCAAGTTTTCAGTAACATCACAGCCGATTTTTCAGCAAGTCGGTACCGCACTTTTAGCAAGCAGTTTCAGCGAAATGTATGGAACATTTTTTGCAAATGATCTGCAAGTTTACAACAAAATTATAGTACATTTTCAGTGGGCTTGCAAAATACTTTATATACCTATGTAGCCAATTCTAATACAAGTTTACAGCCAAATTTTAGCAACTTTTTTTAAACTTGCAGTACATTTTCAGAAAAAAATCAACGCTTTTGCAACAAAGCTTTTGCAAATTCGCAACAAAATTTCACCGAACTTCAGCAGCAAGTTTTTATCAAATCTTCAAAAAGTTCACAGTAAATTTTCAAAATCTGACAGTGAATGTTCAGTAAATTTGCGGGAAATCTTTGGCACATTTTCACCGCATTTACAGCAATCTTGTTAGGAAGATAACGGTAAATGTTTCAGTTTCGGTAGAATATGATGATCATTTTTTGTTTAGCGGGTTTGTCAGCGAATTTTCAGTAGATTTGCGACAAATTCTTGAGTTTTTATTTCGTCAATCTGCACAAATCAGCAGTTTAATTTCGGCAAGTTTACAGGGAATTTTAAGCAAGGTTGCAGTAAATTTTCAAAATATGTATCACACATTTGCAAGAAATTTTTAGTAGGCCTGGACGTTTTCTAAAGCTAATTTTTGACAGCGAGTTTTCAGAAATTTCATAGTAATTTTTTAGCAACTTTTGCAATGCATTTTCAGAATTTTTTTCAAAATTTCCGTCAAACTTACAGTCTTTTAGCAAGGTGATACTAAATGTTTCAGTTGTAATAAAATCTCCTGAAAATGTTTTACAAAATGTCCAGCAAGTTTGCAACAAGTTTTTAGAAAGTTTACAGTATTTTGTAGCAGAGCTACAATACATTTTCAGCATTTTTTTTCCACATTTCCGTCAAGCTTACAGCATTCTTTGAGCAAAGTGAAACTAAATATTTCAGTTGTAATAAAATCTACTGAAAATGTTTTACAAAATGGCCAGCAAGTTTGCAACAAGTTTTTAGAAAGTTCACAGTAATTTTGTAGCAAGGCTGCAATACATATTCAGCATTTTTTCCACATTTTCGTCAAACTTACAAAAGTCTTTTAGCAAGTTGAAACTAAATGTTTCAGTTGTAATAAAATCTACTGAAAATGTTTTACAAAATGTCCAGCAAGTTTGCAACAAGTTTTTAGAAAGTTAACAGTAATTTTGTAGCAAGGCTGCAATACATATTCAGCATTTTTTCCACATTTTCGTCAAACTTACAACAGTCTTTTAGCAAGTTGAAACTAAATGTTTCAGTTGTAATAAAATCTACTGAAAATGTTTTACAAAATGTCCAGCAAGTTTGCAACAAGTTTGCAACAAGTTTTTAGAAAGTTCACAGTAATTTTGTAGCAAGGCTGCAATACATTTTCAGCATTTTTTCCACATTTTCGTCAAACTTACAACAGTCTTTCAGCAAGGTGAAACTAAATGTTTCAGTTGTAATAAAATCTACTGAAAATGTTTTACAAAATGTCCAGCAAGTTTGCAACAAGTTTTTAGAAAGTTCACAGTAATTTTCAGCATTTTTCCACATTTTCGTCAAACTTACAACAGTCTTTTAGCAAGGTGAAACTAAATGCTTCAGTTGTAATAAAATCTGAAAATGTTTTACAAAATGTCCAGCAAGTTTGCAACAAGATTTTAGAAAGTTCACAGTAATTTTGTAGCAAGGCTGCAATACATTTTCAGCATTTTTACCACATTTTCGTCAAACTTACAACAGTCTTTTAGCAAAGTGAAACTAAATGTTTCAGTTGTAATAAAATCTACTGATAATGTTTTACAAAATGTCCAGCAAGTTTGCAACAAGTTTTTAGAAAGTTCACAGTATTTTGTAGCAGAGCTGCAATACATTTTCAGCATTTTTTTCCACATTTCCGTCAAGCTTACAGCATTCTTTCAGCAAAGTGAAACTAAATATTTCAGTTGTAATAAAATCTACTGAAAATGTTTTACAAAATGTCCAGCAAGTTTGCAACAAGTTTTTAGAAAGTTCACAGTAATTTTCAGCATTTTTCCACATTTTCGTCAAACTTACAACAGTCTTTTAGCAAGGTGAAACTAAATGCTTCAGTTGTAATAAAATCTACTGAAAATGTTTTACAAAATGTCCAGCAAGTTTGCAACAAGTTTTTAGAAAGTTCACAGTAATTTTGTAGCAAGGCTGCAATACTTTTCAGCATTTTTACCACATTTTCGTCAAACTTACAACAGTCTTTTAGCAAGCTGAAACTAAATGTTTCAGTTGTAATAAAATCTACTGATAATGTTTTACAAAATGTCCAGTAAGTTTGCAACAAGTTTTTAGAAAGTTCACAGTAATTTTGTAGCAAGGCTGCAATACATTTTCAGCATTTTTCCACATTTTCGTCAAACTTACAACAGTCTTTTAGCAAGGTGAAACTAAATGCTTCAGTTGTAATAAAATCTACTGAAAATGTTTTACAAAATGTCCAGCAAGTTTGCAACAAGTTTTTAGAAAGTTCACAGTAATTTTGTAGCAAGGCTGCAATACATTTTCAGCATTTTTACCACATTTTCGTCAAACTTACAACAGTCTTTTAGCAAAGTGAAACTAAATGTTTCAGTTGTAATAAAATCTACTGATAATGTTTTACAAAATGTCCAGCAAGTTTGCAACAAGTTTTTAGAAAGTTTACAGTATTTTGTAGCAGAGCTGCAATACATATTCAGCATTTTTTTCCACATTTCCGTCAAGCTTACAGCATTCTTACAGCAAAGTGAAACTAAATATTTCAGTTGTAATAAAATCTACTGAAAATGTTTTACAAAATGTCCAGCAAGTTTGCAACAAGTTTTTAGAAAGTTCACAGTAATTTTCAGCATTTTCCACATTTTCGTCAAACTTACAACAGTCTTTTAGCGAGGTGAAACTAAATGTTTCAGTTGTAATAAAATCTACTGAAAATGTTTTACAAAATATCCAGCAAGTTAGCAACAAGTTTTTAGAAAGTCTACAGTATTTTGTAGCAGAGCTGCAATACATTTTCAGCATTTTTTTCCACATTTTCGTCAAGCTTACAGCATTCTTTTAGCAAAGTGAAACTAAATATTTCAGTTGTAATAAAATCTACTGAAAATGTTTTACAAATGTCCAGCAGGGAGCTGATCCGTCATGCAGTACACCACAATATTAAATTCACTTTTGAAGCTGAACGCAACTAACAGCTCCTTACCTTTTCTTGATATCTTGATTACAAAAAATAATAGTTCCAATGTTAAATCTCTTATTTTGCTAGTTATAAGAAGCCCAGTTGTACTGACCATACTATCTCATACTCGTCCTTTCATCCCTTATTCCATAAACTTGCCAATTTTAAATTTTTATTTAGACGTTTACTTTCTATTCCTATGTCTGAAAATTTCAATATTGAACTTAACATCATTAAATTTATTGCTATTAAAAACTGTTATCCTCTCCAACTAATTTTACCTATTTATCATAAACTCCGAATAAATTTTTCAACAAATTCAACCCCTATTAATACTTGCGAAAATAAGATTTTTCATTCAATTCCTTATTATGCTACATTTTATTTGGCAATAAAAAACATTTTAAGCAAATATAATTTTCAAATTTCCTTTTCTACTACCTTCAGAAATTGGTAGTCTTCAATTAAGATCCCACTTCTTTAATAGAACGAGCTGGTGTCTACCGTCTTGACTGATCGTTGTGCGACTGTTTTTATATTGGTTAAACTGGACGTACTTCCAGAAAAAGAATTAAAGAACATCGCGCTTGTATCAGAAACAACAATTTTACAATCGATAAACCCAATAAATCTGCTTTTGCTAATCACATTTTGCAGTCTAACCACAGTTTTGATCGTAATAAAGATTATCAAATATTGCATATAGCTAATAAAGGTATTTTGCTGAATTTACTTGAAATTTTTGAAATTTGTCCAATGGTATGAATTTAGACTCAATGAAGTCACAGATTTTGATACTATGTAATTACATTTTCTCAAATATAAAATTATTTTGTCATTTTCTTGCTGATTCCGTCCCTTACTTGGTCTTCTTCCTTTTGTATTTTAATTTTTTGACCTCTGGTAATTTCATTGTTATTGCATCTAGGGACTTTTTGATTTTTAGGGTAGTTATTTTTGTGTTTTAACTTCATACTGAGTCCAGGCATCCTCAATTCCTGTCAGTCCTTAAATTTTTCAAATTTGAATTTTTATGCATTAACCAGGACAGTGATTTTTATAATGTAGTTTGCTGGTTAATTAGTTAGACTTGTATGATTTAGAGAAGAGCATGTCACGTGATCGCGTTTAGACGGGTAACTTGCTTACTTAGGCGAGTTCTACTTCTCCATGTGGTGCGTTATTTAAGCTGTTTTCTATCACATTTTCAATTTTAAAAAATGTTAACCTCACTTTGACATGTGCTCTGATTATTAATAGCAGTAAGTGGTTTCCTTTATTATGTAGGCCAGTTTGGTTTCGAAATATGTCGCTACCCACACTTTCACAATAAATATTCGTGGAGAAGACTATTTGGTTTTATTGCTTCATAATGTCCAGTAAGTTTGCAACAAGTTTTCAGAAAGTTCACAGTAATTTTGTAGCAAGGTTGCAATAAATTTTCAGTATTTTGTCCCACATTTTCGCCACTTACAACATTCTTTTAGCAAGGTGAAACTAAATGTTTCAGTTGTAATAAAATCTACTGAAAAAGTTTTACAAAATGCCCAGCAAGTTTGCAACAAGTTTTCCGAAAGTTCACAGTAATTTTATAGCAAGCTTGCAATATGTTTTCAGTAATTTTTGCCACATTTTCGACAAACTTACAACAGAGTTTTATCAAGGTAAAACTAAACGTTTCAGTTCTAATAAAATCTACTGATTTTTTTACAAATATTCAGCAAACTTGCAGCAAGTTGTCAGAACGTCGACAGTAATTTTGTAGCAAGGTTGCAATTCATTTTCAATAACTTTTTCCACATTTTCTCCACACGTACAGCGATCTTTTAGCAAGGTGACATTAAGGCCGTCCACTCACTAAGACGACGCGATTACAACGTAACTGACAAGAAACTCATAAGCGATAATAGCGTGGCGATCGTTCTATGTACAGCGACACCTATAATTGGCCTAACGGCTGTTGGCTGAGTACCAAAATAAAATTTAAAAAAAATGTGTTCATGTTCTTCACTGCACACTGCTGCGACAGCGAAGCGATCACGATGCAACTTGCACGAAATAATTGCTGGCGACTGTCAGTGCCAATCGCGAAGTGATTAGTTGCGTAGCAAAACTCAGAAATGTCGAATTAGTACAAAATGGCTATTTGTGCAACAAGTGCTAAAAGTGGACGTTTATGCACGAGACATGAAAATTATGAAACGAAGCCGAAGTCTGAGTTTCATAACATGTCTCGCGCATAACCATTTTTAGCATGAGTTTGCACACAATATTTTTTCTAATGCCTTAAATTTACTGTTATTAATCTATAAATGTCGATTTAACAAAGGTTTGCATTTATGATAGTTATAATTTATGTCATAATAAAGAGATGGTCTTGACGCGCAGGTGACTGTTTCTGCAGCCGGTAGCTGTCAAAGTTAGTTATCAAAGGTAATTATAAACGTAAACATTTTACTTTATTCATTACATAATGCTTTAATTATTTAAAAAACACTTTACCTCTAACGAAAGAAGTAACTAGAATAACTTTATAACATCGCTTGCAGTTCAAAATTCAGAATTCCACCCCTGCTGTTTACTTTTAGCACATGGGCTAAACGTAAACAGCTGATTTCACTTTTAACACGCTATTTATAAAACGTCATTTTTAGTGAATCAAGCTAGTGTTAAAAGGCCTACTTTTAGTAGTGGTCGTAGAAAAATATTTTCTACTAATACATTAAAGCTCTATTTTGGCATTTGATAAAATATTGTGAAACGTTTGCTCATGTTGGGAGGGCTCTTTTGCTGCGATAATATAAAGGTATTGCACTCTTTATTATTTTTGTTATAGGGATGGATTCAGCGGCGTACTTATGGGGGTGATGTGGATGTTGGATCACCCCCAGGGGCAACAGGGGAATAACTACTACTAAATAAAATCGTCTTAAACAACAAATCGAAAATTACATGTTATTACTGAATGATTGAATATTTGTCATTTCATTTCTTATTACAGGGGGCCAGTTTAAATGAAATTACTTCTAAGTTCTCAAATAGCGCAACGCCGACGTGAAGTATAATTTTTCTCTTAGATCACCAGCAGAGCAAAATTTATGTTACGCCACAGGATGGTTTCGGTTTCCAATCTTTATTTCGGATGTACCACTAGGCTGCAATCATGGTGTAAAAAATACACCATGGTTGCAACTACATCATCGTCATCGTCACTCGAAAACATTTTGCGTCAAATTGAGAGCAATAGTTGCTTTAATTTGCATAACACGAGTTGCCGTCGCGATCGCATCGCAGGTATGTCGTAGTAGCATCGTAATCGCATCGCAGTCGCGTCGGGTACGTGGACGAAGAACCGAACTATTTCACTTTCAGTAAGGTGTACAGAATATTTGCTAGAAATGTTCCGCGAGTTTGCAGCAAGTTTTCAGAAAGTTTACAGTTATTAGCAGGGTGGCTATATATTTTCAGTGTTTTTTAAATTATTATCCATATTTTCACCAAACTTACAGCAATCGAGTTTTCAAGAAGTTAACAGTAATTTTTTATTAATTTTCCGATTAATTTTCAGTAAATTTTTTTCACATTTTTCTCAATTGTACAGCAGTCTTTTAGCAAAGTGACAACAACTGTTTCAGTTTTAGTAAAAACTACATGTCATTTTTTTACAAATGTACAACGAGTTTGCAGCAAGTTTTCAGAGAGTTTACAGTAATTTTTTTAAGCAAGGTTGCAGTACTACAGTAATTTTTATCCATATTTTTGCCAAACAAACAGCAATATTTTAGAAAGGTGACACTACGGGCCGGTTGCAGAAAGCAATGTTAAGTCTGGTGTTAGCTAACATCGCGTCAAATTGAACAAAATCGCATCAAATTTTGTTTACTAATGTATTAGTTACCATAAGCATTTGAGATTTGATTCGTTTTTGGTCACTTTGACGCGATGTTAGCTAACACCAGACTTAACATAGCTTTCTGCAACCGGTCCTACATGTTTTAGTTTCAGTACAATCTACACAACATTTTTTTACAAATGTTCAGCGAGTTTGCAGCAAGTTTTCAGAAAGTTCGCAGTATTTTTCTTTAGCAAGGTTGCTATACATATTATATATTTCAACATTTTCGCCAAACTTATAGCAAGTCGTCTTTTAGCAAAGTGACACTAAAGGTTTCAGTTTCATTAAAATCTACAGAATGTTTGCAGCAAGTTTTCAGAAAACTTTAAGGGTATTTTTTTAGCAAGATTGCAATAATATTCAGTAAATTTTTTTCAGATTTTCGCCCAACTTATAGTAGTGGTTTAGCAAGGTGACACTAAATGTGTCAGTTTCAGTAAAATCTAGATGACATTTTTTTACAAATGTACAACGATTTTTCAGCAAGTTTTCAGAAAGTTTACAGTAATTTTTTAGCAAGGTTGCAATACATTTTCGGTAATTTTTATCCATATTGTCGCCAAACATACAGTAATATTGTAGCAAGGGGACACTAAATGTTTTAGTTTCAGGAAAATCCACAGAACATTTTTTGAAAATGTTCAGTGAGTTTGCAACACGTTTTTAGAAAGTCATACTATACTTTTACCAAGGTTACAACTTATTTCCAGTAATTTTTTTCCACATTTTTTTCCAAACTTATAGTAGTGGTTTAGCAAGGTGGCACTAAATGCTTCAGTTTCAGTAAAATCTACAAAACATTGTTTACAGATGTTTAGAGAGTTTGCAGCAAATTTCCAGAAAGCTCACAGTAATTTTGTAGAAAGGTTGCAATACCTTTTGAGTACATGTTTTCCACATTTTTGCTAGGTGTACAGCAGTATTTTAGTAAGGTGACACAAAAGTTCAAACCAGAATATCAGCATGTTTCAGTTAAAGTTAACGAACATTTTCAACAAATGTGTAAGTAGGTTTGCAGCAAAATTGTAGTAACTAGTATAATTACAAGTCAACAACCGAATTTCGTCAAGTTTGGGGGGAATTTTTATCAAGATTGTAACAAATTACCAGGAGCTTTGCGAAAAAATTTCAGGAGGTTGCAGAGGTAGGTTTTGTAAAGCTTTAATAAAGTTCTAAAAAAAACTTCGACGCACATGGTAACTGTAAAGGTTTTATATAGTTTCTGAAAACATTTTTGACAAATGTTCGAGTTTTTAGAAAGTTTACAGTAATATTTTAGCAAGGTCGTAATAAAGTTTTAGTAAGATTTTTCTACATTTTCGCCAGCCTTACAGCTGCCTTTTTACAAGGTTACACTAAATGTTTCAGTTTTAATAAAGTCTACAGACCATGTTTAACAAATATTCAGCGAGTTTGCAGCAGTTACTCGGAAAGTGCACAGCGAATTTAGTAACGTTCTAATTTATTTTATATTTATATATTTAATATAGCTATTTATAGGGTGACTGTAAATTTTTTATAGTTCAAAAGCTGAATTTCTGCTTGTTTCAGTTGCAATAAAATTAAGGGACATTGTCAACAAAAGTTCAATTGGGTTTGCAGCAAAATTGTTATAACCATGCACTTACTTATAACAATTCAACGACTAAATTTCGACACGTTTGGGGAGAATTTGTAGCAAGGTTGCAACAAACAGTAGCTTTGTGACAATTTTTCAGAAGGTTTGCAATGAACAATAACTTTAAAACAATATAAACTTTTACTCAACTTCAACAAGATTTTGGTAGGTTTTCAGTGAATTTTAGAAAATTTCTTGATTCATTTTTACCAAGTTTGCGACAGAGTTCTGGCAATGTGATAGCCATTTTTCAGTTTAGTAAAATCTATAGAACATTTGCGACAAACATGCGAGGGTGCTACACGTTTTCAGAAAGTTTACAGTGCATTTTTAACAAAGTTGCAGTATATTTTCAGTAATTTTTTTACCACATCTTCACCTAATTTGCTGCAGTCTTTTGCCATAGTGGCAGTAAATTTTAAGTTCTAGTAAAATCTACAGAACAAAACATGGTCAATAAGTTTGCAACAAGTTTTTAGAAAGTTTACAGTGAATACTTAATAAGGCTGCAAACAAATTTTAGTAATTTTTTCATACATTGCCACCGAATTTGCGGCAGTTCATTAACACTGTGACAGTTTTTAAAATTTTCGTGCAAATGTTCAGCAAGTTTGCAACAAGTTTGCAGAAAGTTTACACTGAAAATTTAACAAGGTTGCAATAAATATTCAATAATTTTTGCCACATTTTCACTGAGTTTGCGCTTTTCGCACGGTAGCAGTAAACTTTCAGGTTCAGTAAAATCTCTACAGGACAGAACATGTTCAACAAGTTGGCAACAAGCTTTCAGAGAGGTTACAGTGAATACTTACCAAGGTTGCAAAACATTCTCAGAAAGTTTATAGTGAATTTTTACCAAGGTTGCAATAAACTTCATGTTTTCTGGCACATTTCCACTTAGTTTGCCGCAGCCTTTTAGCAAGGTAACACTAAATTTACAGTGTCAATAACATCTCCAGAAATTTTTTCAGCAAAAAGTAACTGCCGTCAAATCTCAGCCGAATTGCAACAAATTTGCAGTAATTTTTCATCAGGATACATTTGTTAATTTTGCTGTAGAGTGCTACTTTTTTTTTAGTGAATTGTAGTAATCAATAATCATGTACTAAATTCTGAGTAACTTTATAGCAAGTTTTCTCTAAATAATTTTTATATTTGGCATTGAGCAACTCCAACCATATCTCCCTTGGGTGTAATAAAAATCTGGCAACCCTAATTCATGTAATCTCCTGATTAATGCACTCTAGATATTAGCTATCTAATCTAACTTCTGGTTTAATATATTTACACATTATTGTTCATTTACAAGCGAAGCCGTAGACATAGAAAAAATATTGCAGTTTTCTTTTACTTTTTGAAGAAGTAATTTTGACGGAAGTTCGAAAATCAAGGTATTCCTTTGCTATAAAGAAAGCTTGTTGAGATAAAGAGTATCTTGTAGGTACTAGTTAACGTTTCAACAATCTCCTTTTATAAGTCTTCTTTTAACTTGTAACTTTGTCTAACCATTCATCAACACCTAACCCGTATCTTTAAAGAGATTCAAAGGTTTGTTCCTTTTTGAAATTACAGCCATCTCACCCTAAGTCAGGGCCGTAGCCAGTATGACAAAGTAGCGGAGGCAAAAAAAAAGGTTGAGGAGGCTAGCATAATTTTCTGTGTTACTTAACCCTTTCGTGGGATTTATATATTCTGATCTATAAATAAAAAATATTGATGAAATAAGAAAGTGATTTAAAAAAAAGTTACATGCATTTTTCCATAGTATAAGACGCCGCAATAAAATATTTATATTTCTTAAAACGAACACAACATAATAATTTGTACATATATTTTTCATACTTTACTTTTTTTTTAAATATTTATTCAGGTTGTTATGATACAAAAACTGTAAAAATTACAGTAGATTTATGTGAATTTTAGAATTGACAGATAAACGGCGAATTGGATCATTTGTTTTTCTGACAGTACTAAATTTCTAAAATTTCATAACTGAAACATCTTCCATCTAACATTTCGTGTTCATGTGCAGTTTTCGTACTGAAAAAAATCGAAATAAAATATTTAAAACAGTTGAAGTTTTCTACTTCTCGAACTGTTGAATTGAACCAATAGTCTATCTATCAATGTCTTCAGTGCGCTCTTTTACAAAAAGCTGGCAAAATTAAATTTGCCATCCGCTGATGATGTATGGATGTTCTTTGTTCTCTGTTTATGCGGGTCCACACAGAAAATAAAGATTCATAAAGCAGTGATACAACCAAATGTACGTGCAGTTGCCCTCAACTGATAAGTATCAGGGAAAGCAATTCTTTGCTGATCAACGTCTGTAAATACGTCAACACTGCATGTACCACTCTCTTTGTCTCTTTGTTTCTGGGCATTAAAAAAGTTTTTCACGACCGCAATTTCTTCTGCAAATGGTATAGTTAGTTATTCCTAGAGTTTCTAAAAATTGTATATTTTAAAGATCCAGATTTTCATCTTATACACAAGAAATAGCTGTTAGCAAATCCTCGTTAGTAGAAAATCTTTTATTAATTTTGATACAAAATAGTTTTCATGTGCAAATCAGGATTTTGATCGACTTCATATTATGACCTTTCACCAATTCTTTCGGTAATGAGAAACTCCTTTAACAACGCAATTTCTTTCTTACGCCGCCGTGGTGGTGGTTGATTTTGTTCAACTAGACTAAAATAGGTTTTGTGGATTTCTTGGATTATTACGTCATTAAAGGATTTTTCGTTTCTTAGGTCTTTTATAGTTTGTGTAACTGTTTATTAGTACCAATGCATCTTTTAAACTGGTTTCTCGATCTTGCAACACCTTATCAGCTGGTTTTAAAATCCCCAGTATTTTTTTTCATGAAAACCATTAAAAATTGAAGTATAAAATATTCGCTCAGCCGTTGGAGTGGAGATGTGACGTCAGACTACGATACCGCCCGTTTTTGTTAATTCATTTTAGAAAATATAATAATAAAAAGTTAGATTAAATTAGCGACTAATGTGCTAGGGGAGGCTAAAAAAAGGTTAGGGGAGGCTGAGCCTCCCCTAGCCTCCCCTTAGCTACGGCCCTGCCCTAAGTATGGTCTTGTTGAGACCTTAGTGCGTTGTATCAGTTATTAATATCGCTATTCAGTTAGCACTTGACCCTGGCCTTTCATTCAGTGTAGGAACCTATTGAATTGTCCTAGATTTATTTGTAGCCAATTGAACCAACTTCTGGTTGTGGAAACCGATGCAGTATAACACTAAACTTGTCAAATTTCTTAAGACTTGTTTTCCGTGTATGGTGCACATAAATCGACTTCTAATTTCAAATGCCAAAGGGCGGCAAAACATTGTAAGAACGGAACATTTCGTTTATATAAAGTGTCTCTTCGTCTGTTGTGATAACATGAATTATAAAGATAGTTGTATCGGGATTATAGGTCACTTTTACTGATCTTCCACAAGAGTTCAACGTTCTTTTTTTTATCTCCGCTTACATACTACTGATTTGTTCCCATTATGAAGATGAGATGACTTGCTACAAAAATATTGTACCATATAAGAAAAATTCAGATAAGTCCTGTACATTATGTATTTTTATTTTGTGGAGCGACCGTGAACTTGATTGACCAAATAAAATGGAATCTACATCCTCCTGTTATTAATTGATAACATTGATATAATACCAGTTCAACGTCCAGTTGATAATGGACAGTCATTATCACGACGAACTTTGACCGCTTAAATTAGCAAGCACAATGCGGGGATATTTGAAAAAGGTGATGACTCATGTTTTAATGCATTCCAGGGCGTTAATAGGCTTACATTAATTGTTATGTATGATTTTATTCAGAAAAAAAAAAGATTATGACATTTTAAGGCATCGCTATGAACTAAAAATTAAGTATGGTAGAGTGCCTGCGATTTCAAAAGTATAAAAAGAACAGCATGTAGTTCCGAAAATGACTGCAACTCCTTTTATTTCCTATACTTTTAAGACTCAGAATTGTCTCATGGAAATAATTTGGATCTTCTCAAAATAGCTTTCGTGTTACGTGTACATCAGAATGTACGGAATATCTAATCTGAGTGTATTAAGCAGGAGATTATATGAATTAGGGTTGTCAGATTTGTATTATTTCGAAGGGGGATATCTGTTTAAGTGTCTTAATGCCGCATGTCATGCTGAAATTTGTTGCAAGCTTGCGAAAAATCCCCTACAAACTTGCCGAAATTCAGCTGTTAATTTGTTCAGATTAACTGCAGAGTTACTAACATTTTGCTGCAAACTGACTAAAAATTGTTGCAAATTTGTAGCACTTTACAGCGAGCTTGCTAAAATTTCCTACAAAATTGCTAAAATTCGGTTCTTATTTTGTTCAGATTAACTGCAGAGTTACTAACATT
>CALNHX010012231.1:0-26519 GCA_940337035.1 Agriotes lineatus
TGGCCAGTAACCCATTCTTTACTATCACCAAACCATATTAAATGGCGAGATTGTCATTTACACCCCACGAAAACTCTTGCCTTTTTTAAAAGCTGATATACAAATTTTTTCTCAAACAAACAAACGTTGTTATTATATCTTTCCTAGCAACGAACAAAGCCAATCTGATATTAATTTTATCGCGTCACTCTCACTAGATTCCTCATTCGACACTAGTATTAATATCAAATGCTTTTGACACGTAACAAGGTACTACAGATAGACGACGTAAGTCGCAAACGATCGTTATGCAACGGTTTGACCATTCTCGAGAAGCAACTATGACAATTTCATTTCACGATCTTCGCTTTATGCTATTTGGTTAGCCGGAAATAGTAATCAATACTTAGTGTAGCATAGATAGCGTATGACAATAGATTAAATTCAGTAGTAATTAGTAACTGCAGCCGCGACGTTGCTAATGCTATTGGACAATGCTTGAATAATTAAAATATATTAATTAATTTTTTCCTTCGGATCATACATCTTGTTTTCTACTTCAGGTTATACAGGAGGACGTTGTAAGTCGCAAACGATAGTTCTGCAACGATTTGACCATTCCCGCGAAGCAACTATGACAATTTCATTTCACGATCTTCGCTTTATGCTATTTGGTTAGCCAGAAATAGTAAACAATACATAGTGTAGCATAGATAACGAATGAAAATAAATTAAATGCAGTAGTAATTAATAACTGCAGCCGAGACGTTGCTAATGCTATTGGGAAACGCTTGAATAATTAAAATATATTAATTAATTTTTTCCTTCGGTTCAGACATCTTGATTTCTACTTCACGTACTACAGGAAAACGTTGTACGTCGCAAACGATTGTTCTGCAACGATTTGACCATTCCCGAGAAGCAACTAGAACAATATCAGTTCACCATGTTCGAGTTATGCTATTTGGTTCGCTTGACATAGTAAACAATACATAGTGTAGCTTAGATAGCAAATGGCAATAGATAAATGAAGTAGTAATTAATAACTGCAGCCGCGACGTTACTAATGCTATTGGAAAATGCTTGAATTATTGAAATATATTAATTAATTTTTTCCTCCAATGCAGACATCTTGGTTTCTACTTCAGGTACTACAGATAGACGTTGTAAGTCGCAAACGATCGTTCTGCAACTTTTGACCATTCTCGAGAAGCAACTATGACAATTTCATTTCACGATCTTCGCTTTATGCTATTTGGTTAGCCTGACATAGTAATCAATACATAGTGTAGCATAGATGGCGAATGACCATAGATTAAATGCAGTAGTAATTAATAACTGCAGCCGCGACGTTGCTAATGCTATTGGAAAATGCTTGAATAATTAAAATATATTAATTAATTTTTTCCTCCGGTTCATACATCTTGTTTTCTACTTCAGGTTATACAGGAGGACGTTGTAAGTAGCAAACGATAGTTCTGCAACGATTTGACCATTCCCGCGAAGCAACTATGACAATTTCATTTCACGATCTTCGCTTTATGCTATTTGGTTAGCCAGAAATAGTAAACAATACATAGTGTAGCATAGATAACGAATGAAAATAAATTAAATGCAGTAGTAATTAATAACTGCAGCCGAGACGTTGCTAATGCTATTGGGAAACGCTTGAATAATTAAAATATATTAATTAATTTTTTCCTCCGGTTCAGACATCTTGATTTCTACTTCACGTACTACAGGAAAACGTTGTACGTCGCAAACGATCGTTCTGCAACGATTTGACCATTCCCGAGAAGCAACTAGAACAATATCAGTTCACCATGTTCGAGTTATGCTATTTGGTTCGCTTGACATAGTCAACAATACATAGTGTAGCTTAGATAGCAAATGGCAATAGATAAATGAAGTAGTAATTAATAACTGCAGTCGCGACGTTACTAATGCTATTCGAAAATGCTTGAATTATGGAAATATATTAATTAATTTTTTCTTCCAATGCAGACATCTTGGTTTCTATTTCAGGTACCACAGATAGACGATGTAAGTCGCAAACGATCGTTCAGCAACGTTTTGACCATTCTCGAGAACCAACTATTACAATTTCATTTCACGATCTTCGCTTTATGCTATTTGGTTAACCTGACACAGTAAACAATACATAGTGTAGCTTAGATAGCAAATGGCAATAGATAAATAAAGTAGTAATTAATAACTGCAACCGCGACGTTACTAATGCTATTGGAAAATGCTTGAATTATTGAAATATATTAATTAATTTTTTCTTCCAATGCAGACATCTTGGTTTCTACTTTAGGTACTACAGATAGACGACGTAAGTCGCAAACGATCGTTATGCAACGTTTTGACCATTCTCGAGAACCAACTATGACAATTTCATTTCACGATCTTCGCTTTATGCTATTTGGTTAGCCTGACATAGTAAACCATACATAGTGTAGCTTAGATAGCAAATGGCAATAGATAAATGAAGTAGTAATTAATAACTACAGCCGAGACGTTACTAATGCTATTGGAAAATGCTTGAATTATTGAAATACATTAATTAATTTTTTCTTCCAATGCAGACATCTTGGTTTCTACTTCAGGTACTACAGATAGACGACGTAAGTCACAAACGATCGTTATGCAACGTTTTGTCCTTTCTCGAGTAGCAACTATGACAATTTCATTTCATGATCATCGCTTTATGCTATTTGGTTAGCCGGAAATAGTAAACAATACATAGTGTAGCTTAGATAGCAAATGGCAATAGATAAATGAAGTAGTAATTAATAACTGCAGCCGCGACGTTACTAATGCTATTGGAAAATGCTTGAATTATTGAAATACATTAGTTAATTTTTTCTTTCAATGCAGACATCTTGGTTTCTACTTCAGGTACTACAGATAGACGACGTAATCCGCAAACGATCGTTATGCAACGTTTTGACCATTCTCGAGAACCAACTATGACAATTTCATTTCACGATCTTCGCTTTATGCTATTTGGTTAGCCTGACATAGTAAACAATACATAGTGTAGCTTAGATAGCAAATGGCAATAGATAAATGAAGTAGTAATTAATAACTACAGCCGAGACGTTACTAATGCTATTGGAAAATGCTTGAATTATTGAAATACATTAATTAATTTTTTCTTCCAATGCAGACATCTTGGTTTCTACTTCAGGTACTACAGATAGACGACGTAAGTCACAAACGATCGTTATGCAACGTTTTGTCCATTCTCGAGTAGCAACTATGACAATTTCATTTCACGATCTTCGCTTTATGCTATTTGGTTAGCCTGACATAGTAAACCATACATAGTGTAGCTTAGATAGCAAATGGCAATAGATAAATGAAGTAGTAATTAATAACTGCAGCCGCGACGTTACTAATGCTATTCGAAAATGCTTGAATTATTGAAATACATTAGTTAATTTTTTCTTTCAATGCAGACATCTTGGTTTCTACTTCAGGTACTACAGATAGACGACGTAAGTCGCAAACGATCGTTATGCAACGTTTTGACCATTCTCGAGAACCAACTATGACAATTTCATTTCACGATCTTCGCTTTATGCTATTTGGTTAGCCTGACATAGTAAACCATACATAGTGTAGCTTAGATAGCAAATGGCAATAGATAAATATAGTAGTAATTAATAACTGCAGCCGCGACGTTACTAATGCTATTGGAAAATCCTTGAATTATTGAAATACATTAGTTAATTTTTTCTTTCAATGCAGACATCTTGGTTTCTACTTCAGGTACTACAGATAGACGACGTAAGTCGCAAACGATCGTTCTGCAACGTTTTGACCATTCTCGAGAAGCAACTATGACAATTTCATTTCACGATCTTCGCTTTATGCTATTTGGTTAGCCGGAAATAGTAAACAATACATAGTGTAGCTTAGATAGCGAATGACAATAAATTAAATGCAGTAGTAATTAATAACTGCAGCCGAGACGTTGCTAATGCTATTGGGAAACGCTTGAATAATTAAAATATATTAATTAATTTTTTCCTCCGGTTCAGACATCTTGATTTCTACTTCACGTACTACAGGAAAACGTTGTACGTCGCAAACGATCGTTCTGCAACGATTTGACCATTCCCGAGAAGCAACTAGAACAATATCAGTTCACCATGTTCGAGTTATGCTATTTGGTTTGCTTGACATAGTAAACAATACATAGTGTAGCTTAGATAGCAAATGGCAATAGATAAATGAAGTAGTATTTAATAACTGCAACCGCGACGTTACTAATGCTATTCGAAAATGCTTGAATTATTGAAATATATTAATTAATTTTTTCTTCCAATGCAGACATCTTGGTTTCTACTTCAGGTTGTTAGCTATATTTATCTATATTTTCCTTTACCTACCTTTAGGTCATCGCTATATCTCTTAGTTAACAATCGATCACTATAAGAGTATATTTGAGGCCCGTCTCTAGCATCAGTGAAGACGTCGCGGATTCTAGTTTATGATGTTGATAATTGGCGCCAACAAGTTAAACTCAAATATACTGATATAAGCCAAGAAACTTGTAACTTCACTTTCTATCAACTAATAACAATACGATTATTGAACTCCCTATCAAAATGAAAGAAAGCAATACTTGTAGCTAATTTTATTACTACTAGAACATTATTACCATCGATCAGACAATTAGCATCTTTAATATTACAACCTGACGCAGGGTACCCCAAATAGCTTAACTTAAACCGCTCGTAAGTTTAATGGTTACGCAGTTTTTATATGCAAAAATATCATCAGATTCTAGCTAAAACACTTATCTTTGTGCCGATATACTCGCAAACATTTAATACGTCCCGTTACTCCTATCACATGTCAGCTTGACAGGTCCCAACCTCGGCTGTCATTCGCTACACATCGACCCCCAAGACTGCGGTAGATTATCTTTCCAAGATTTTCCGCCTAATAGTTGTTGCTATAAATCGAATTTCCAGGTAACAAAAGGCAAATTCCACATTAAACTACATACCCTGTTCACAGGCAATAAACTTCGCAATCGTTGAATTCGTGTTTCCCAAATCGCTTCACAGCTTGAATATAAAAATTCATTGGAAAAATGACATCCGCTTAATGATCTCCCTTACAGGAACGGCTGGCCAGTAACCCAATTCTTTACTATCACCAAACCATATTAAATGGCGAGATTGTCATTTACACCCCACGAAAACTCTTGCCTTTTTTAAAAGCTGATATACAAATTTTTTCTCAAACAAACAAACGTTGTTATTTTATCTTTCCTAGCAACGAACAAAGCCAATCTGATATTAATTTTATCGCGTCACTCTCACTAGATTCCTCATTCAACACTAGTATTAATATCAAATGCTTTTGACACGTAACAAGGTACTACAGATAGACGACGTAAGTCGCAAACGATCGTTATGCAACGGTTTGACCATTCTCGAGAAGCAACTATGACAATTTCATTTCACGATCTTCGCTTTATGCTATTTGGTTAGCCGGAAATAGTAATCAATACTTAGTGTAGCATAGATAGCGTATGACAATAGATTAAATTCAGTAGTAATTAGTAACTGCAGCCGCGACGTTGCTAATGCTATTGGACAATGCTTGAATAATTAAAATATATTAATTAATTTTTTCCTTCGGATCATACATCTTGTTTTCTACTTCAGGTTATACAGGAGGACGTTGTAAGTCGCAAACGATAGTTCTGCAACGATTTGACCATTCCCGCGAAGCAACTATGACAATTTCATTTCACGATCTTCGCTTTATGCTATTTGGTTAGCCAGAAATAGTAAACAATACATAGTGTAGCATAGATAACGAATGAAAATAAATTAAATGCAGTAGTAATTAATAACTGCAGCCGAGACGTTGCTAATGCTATTGGGAAACGCTTGAATAATTAAAATATATTAATTAATTTTTTCCTCCGGTTCAGACATCTTGATTTCTACTTCACGTACTACAGGAAAACGTTGTACGTCGCAAACGATTGTTCTGCAACGATTTGACCATTCCCGAGAAGCAACTAGAACAATATCAGTTCACCATGTTCGAGTTATGCTATTTGGTTCGCTTGACATAGTAAACAATACATAGTGTAGCTTAGATAGCAAATGGCAATAGATAAATGAAGTAGTAATTAATAACTGCAGCCGCGACGTTACTAATGCTATTGGAAAATGCTTGAATTATTGAAATATATTAATTAATTTTTTCCTCCAATGCAGACATCTTGGTTTCTACTTCAGGTACTACAGATAGACGTTGTAAGTCGCAAACGATCGTTCTGCAACTTTTGACCATTCTCGAGAAGCAACTATGACAATTTCATTTCACGAACTTCGCTTTATGCTATTTGGTTAGCCTGACATAGTAATCAATACATAGTGTAGCATAGATGGCGAATGACGATAGATTAAATGCAGTAGTAATTAATAACTGCAGCCGCGACGTTGCTAATGCTATTGGAAAATGCTTGAATAATTAAAATATATTAATTAATTTTTTCCTCCGGTTCATACATCTTGTTTTCTACTTCAGGTTATACAGGAGGACGTTGTAAGTAGCAAACGATAGTTCTGCAACGATTTGACCATTCCCGCGAAGCAACTATGACAATTTCATTTCACGATCTTCGCTTTATGCTATTTGGTTAGCCTGACATAGTAATCAATACATAGTGTAGCATAGATGGCGAATGACGATAGATTAAATGCAGTAGTAATTAATAACTGCAGCCGCGACGTTGCTAATGCTATTGGAAAATGCTTGAATAATTAAAATATATTAATTAATTTTTTCCTCCGGTTCATACATCTTGTTTTCTACTTCAGGTTATACAGGAGGACGTTGTAAGTAGCAAACGATAGTTCTGCAACGATTTGACCATTCCCGCGAAGCAACTATGACAATTTCATTTCACGATCTTCGCTTTATGCTATTTGGTTAGCCTGACATAGTAATCAATACATAGTGTAGCATAGATGGCGAATGACGATAGATTAAATGCAGTAGTAATTAATAACTGCAGCCGCGACGTTGCTAATGCTATTGGAAAATGCTTGAATAATTAAAATATATTAATTAATTTTTTCCTCCGGTTCATACATCTTGTTTTCTACTTCAGGTTATACAGGAGGACGTTGTAAGTAGCAAACGATAGTTCTGCAACGATTTGACCATTCTCGAGAAGCAACTATGACAATTTCATTTCACGATCTTCGCTTTATGCTATTTGGTTAGCCGGAAATAGTAATCAATACTTAGTGTAGCATAGATAGCGTATGACAATAGATTAAATTCAGTAGTAATTAGTAACTGCAGCCGCGACGTTGCTAATGCTATTGGACAATGCTTGAATAATTAAAATATATTAATTAATTTTTTCCTTCGGATCATACATCTTGTTTTCTACTTCAGGTTATACAGGAGGACGTTGTAAGTCGCAAACGATAGTTCTGCAACGATTTGACCATTCCCGCGAAGCAACTATGACAATTTCATTTCACGATCTTCGCTTTATGCTATTTGGTTAGCCAGAAATAGTAAACAATACATAGTGTAGCATAGATAACGAATGAAAATAAATTAAATGCAGTAGTAATTAATAACTGCAGCCGAGACGTTGCTAATGCTATTGGGAAACGCTTGAATAATTAAAATATATTAATTAATTTTTTCCTCCGGTTCAGACATCTTGATTTCTACTTCACGTACTACAGGAAAACGTTGTACGTCGCAAACGATCGTTCTGCAACGATTTGACCATTCCCGAGAAGCAACTAGAACAATATCAGTTCACCATGTTCGAGTTATGCTATTTGGTTCGCTTGACATAGTCAACAATACATAGTGTAGCTTAGATAGCAAATGGCAATAGATAAATGAAGTAGTAATTAATAACTGCAGTCGCGACGTTACTAATGCTATTCGAAAATGCTTGAATTATGGAAATATATTAATTAATTTTTTCTTCCAATGCAGACATCTTGGTTTCTATTTCAGGTACTACAGATAGACGACGTAAGTCGCAAACGATCGTTCTGCAACGATTTGACCATTCTCGAGAACCAACTATGACAATTTCATTTCACGATCTTCGCTTTATGCTATTTGGTTAGCCTGACATAGTAAACAATACATAGTGTAGCTTAGATAGCAAATGGCAATAGATAAATGAAGTAGTAATTAATAACTGCAGTCGCGACGTTACTAATGCTATTCGAAAATGCTTGAATTATGGAAATATATTAATTAATTTTTTCTTCCAATGCAGACATCTTGGTTTCTATTTCAGGTACTACAGATAGACGACGTAAGTCGCAAACGATCGTTCTGCAACGATTTGACCATTCTCGAGAACCAACTATGACAATTTCATTTCACGATCTTCGCTTTATGCTATTTGGTTAGCCTGACATAGTAAACAATACATAGTGTAGCTTAGATAGCAAATGGCAATAGATAAATGAAGTAGTAATTAATAACTGCAGCCGCGACGTTACTAATGCTATTCGAAAATGCTTGAATTATGGAAATATATTAATTAATTTTTTCTTCCAATGCAGACATCTTGGTTTCTATTTCAGGTACTACAGATAGACGACGTAAGTCGCAAACGATCGTTCAGCAACGTTTTGACCATTCTCGAGAACCAACTATTACAATTTCATTTCACGATCTTCGCTTTATGCTATTTGGTTAACCTGACACAGTAAACAATACATAGTGTAGCTTAGATAGCAAATGGCAATAGATAAATAAAGAAGTAATTAATAACTGCAACCGCGACGTTACTAATGCTATTGGAAAATGCTTGAATTATTGAAATATATTAATTAATTTTTTCTTCCAATGCAGACATCTTGGTTTCTACTTCAGGTACTACAGATAGACGACGTAAGTCGCAAACGATCGTTCTGCAACGATTTGACCATTCTCGAGAACCAACTATGACAATTTCATTTCACGATCTTCGCTTTATGCTATTTGGTTAGCCTGACATAGTAAACAATACATAGTGTAGCTTAGATAGCAAATGGCAATAGATAAATGAAGTAGTAATTAATAACTGCAGCCGCGACGTTACTAATGCTATTGGAAAATGCTTGAATTATTGAAATACATTAGTTAATTTTTTCTTTCAATGCAGACATCTTGGTTTCTACTTCAGGTACTACAGATAGACGACGTAAGTCGCAAACGATCGTTATGCAACGTTTTGACCATTCTCGAGAACCAACTATGACAATTTCATTTCACGATCTTCGCTTTATGCTATTTGGTTAGCCTGACATAGTAAACCATACATAGTGTAGCTTAGATAGCAAATGGCAATAGATAAATGAAGTAGTAATTAATAACTACAGCCGAGACGTTACTAATGCTATTGGAAAATGCTTGAATTATTGAAATACATTAATTAATTTTTTCTTCCAATGCAGACATCTTGGTTTCTACTTCAGGTACTACAGATAGACGACGTAAGTCACAAACGATCGTTATGCAACGTTTTGTCCATTCTCGAGTAGCAACTAGAACAATATCAGTTCACCATGTTCGAGTTATGCTATTTGGTTCGCTTGACATAGTAAACAATACATGGTCTAGCTTAGATAGCAAATGGCAATAGATAAATGAAGTAGTAATTAATAACTGCAGCCGCGACGTTACTAATGCTATTGGAAAATGGTTGAATTATTGAAATATATTAATTAATTTTTTCCTCCAATGCAGACATCTTGGTTTCTACTTCAGGTACTACAGATAGACGATGCAAGTCGCAAACGATCGTTCTGCATCGATTTGACCATTCTCGAGAAGCAACTTTGACAATTTCATTTTACGATCTTCGCTTTATGCTATTTGGTTAGCCTGACATAGTAAACAATACATAGTGTAGCCTAGATAGCAAATGGCAATAGATAAATGAAGTAGTAATTAATAACTGCAACCGCGACGTTACTAATGCTATTGGCAAATGCTTGAATTATTGAAATATATTAATTAATTTTTTCCTCCAATGCAGACATCTTGGTTTCTACTTCAGGTTATACAGGAGGACGTTGTAAGTCGCAAACGATAGTTCTGCAACGATTTGACCATTCCCGCGAAGCAACTATGACAATTTCATTTCACGATCTTCGCTTTATGCTATTTGGTTAGCCAGAAATAGTAAACAATACATAGTGTAGCATAGATAACGAATGAAAATAAATTAAATGCAGTAGTAATTAATAACTGCAGCCGAGACGTTGCTAATGCTATTGGGAAACGCTTGAATAATTAAAATATATTAATTAATTTTTTCCTCCGGTTCAAACATCTTGATTTCTACTTCACGTACTACAGGAAAACGTTGTACGTCGCAAACGATCGTTCTGCAACGATTTGACCATTCCCGAGAAGCAACGAGAACAATATCAGTTCACCATGTTCGAGTTATGCTATTTGGTTCGCTTGACATAGTAAACAATACATAGTGTAGCTTAGATAGCAAATGGCAATAGATAAATGAAGTAGTAATTAATAACTGTAGCCGCGACGTTACTAATGCTATTCGAAAATGCTTGAATTATTGAAATATATTAGTTAATTTTTTCTTCCAATGCAGACATCTTGGTTTCTTTTACAGGTACTACAGATAGACGATGTAAGTCGCAAACGATCGTTCTGCAACGTTTTGACCATTCTCGAGAACCAACTATGACAATTTCATTTCACGATCTTCGCTTTATGCTATTTGGTTAGCCTGACATAGTAAACAATACATAGTGTAGCTTAGATAGCAAATGGCAATAGATAAATAAAGTAGTAATTAATAACTGCAGCCGCGACGTTACTAATGCTATTGGAAAATGCTTGAATTATTGAAATATATTAATTAATTTTTTCTTCCAATGCAGACATCTTGGTTTCTACTTCAGGTACTACAGATAGACGACGTAAGTCGCAAACGATCGTTCTGCAACGATTTGACCATTCTCGAGAACCAACTATGACAATTTCATTTCACGATCTTCACTTTATGCTATTTGCTTAGCCTGACAGTAAACAATACATAGTGTAGCTTAGATAGCAAATGGCAATAGATAAATAAAGTAGTAATTAATAACTGCAGCCGCGACGTTACTAATGCTATTGGAAAATGCTTGAATTATTGAAATATATTAATTAATTTTTTCTTCCAATGCAGACATCTTGATTTCTACTTCAGGTACTACAGATAGACGACGTAAGTCGCAAACGATCGTTCTGCAACGATTTGACCATTCTCGAGAACCAACTATGACAATTTCATTTCACGATCTTCGCTTTATGCTATTTGGTTAGCCTGACATAGTAAACAATACATAGTGTAGCTTAGATAGCAAATGGCAATAGATAAATAAAGTAGTAATTAATAACTTCAGCCGCGACGTTACTAATGCTATTGGAAAATGCTTGAATTATTGAAATATATTAATTAATTTTTTCTTCCAATGCAGACATCTTGGTTTCTACTTCAGGTACTACAGATAGACGACGTAAGTCGCAAACGATCGTTCTGCAACGTTTTGACCATTCTCGAGAACCAACTATGACAATTTCATTTCACGATCTTCGCTTTATGCTATTTGGTTAGCCTGACATAGTAAACAATACATAGTGTAGCTTAGATAGCAAATGGCAATAGATAAATAAAGTAGTAATTAATAACTGCAGCCGCGACGTTACTAATGCTATTGGAAAATGCTTGAATTATTGAAATATATTAATTAATTTTTTCTTCCAATGCAGACATCTTGGTTTCTACTTCAGGTACTACAGATAGACGACGTAAGTCGCAAACGATCGTTCTGCAACGATTTGACAATTCTCGATAACCAACTATGACAATTTCATTTCACGATCTTCGTTTTATGCTATTTGGTTAGCCTGACATAGTAAACAATACATAGTGTAGCTTAGATAGCAAATGGCAATAGATAAATGAAGTAGTAATTAATAACTACAGCCGAGACGTTACTAATGCTATTGGAAAATGCTTGAATTATTGAAATATATTAATTAATTTTTTCTTCCAATGCAGACATCTTGGTTTCTACTTCAGGTACTACAGATAGACGACGTAAGTCGCAAACGATCGTTCTGCAACGATTTGACCATTCTCGATAACCAACTATGACAATTTCATTTCACGATCTTCGTTTTATGCTATTTGGTTAGCCTGACATAGTAAACAATACATAGTGTAGCTTAGATAGCAAATGGCAATAGATAAATGAAGTAGTAATTAATAACTGCAGCCGCGACGTTACTAATGCTATTGGAAAATGCTTGAATTATTGAAATATATTAATTAATTTTTTCTTCCAATGCAGACATCTTGGTTTCTACTTCAGGTACTACAGATAGACGACGTAAGTCGCAAACGATCGTTCTGCAACGATTTGACCATTCTCGAGAACCAACTATGACAATTTCATTTCACGATCTTCACTTTATGGCAATAGATAAATAAAGTAGTAATTAATAACTGCAGCCGCGACGTTACTAATGCTATTGGAAAATGCTTGAATTATTGAAATATATTAATTAATTTTTTCTTCCAATGCAGACATCTTGGTTTCTACTTCAGGTACTACAGATAGACGACGTAAGTCGCAAACGATCGTTCTGCAACGATTTGACCATTCTCGATAACCAACTATGACAATTTCATTTCACGATCTTCGTTTTATGCTATTTGGTTAGCCTGACATAGTAAACAATACATAGTGTAGCTTAGATAGCAAATGGCAATAGATAAATGAAGTAGTAATTAATAACTACAGCCGAGACGTTACTAATGCTATTGGAAAATCCTTGAATTATTGAAATACATTAGTTAATTTTTTCTTTCAATGCAGACATCTTGGTTTCTACTTCAGGTACTACAGATAGACGACGTAAGTCGCAAACGATCGTTATGCAACGATTTGACCATTCCCGCGAAGCAACTATGACAATTTCATTTCACGATCTTCGCTTTATGCTATTTGGTTAGCCGGAAATAGTAAACCATACATAGTGTAGCTTAGATAGCGAATGACAATAAATTAAATGCAGTAGTAATTAATAACTGCAGCCGAGACGTTGCTAATGCTATTGGGAAACGCTTGTATAATTAAAATATATTAATTAATTTTTTCCTCCGGTTCAGACATCTTGATTTCTACTTCACGTACTACAGGAAAACGTTGTACGTCGCAAACGATCGTTCTGCAACGATTTGACCATTCTCGATAACCAACTATGACAATTTCATTTCACGATCTTCGTTTTATGCTATTTGGTTAGCCTGACATAGTAAACAATACATAGTGTAGCTTAGATAGCAAATGGCAATAGATAAATGAAGTAGTAATTAATAACTACAGCCGAGACGTTACTAATGCTATTGGAAAATGCTTGAATTATTGAAATATATTAGTTAATTTTTTCTTCCAATGCAGACATCTTGGTTTCTATTTCAGGTACTACAGATAGACGATGTAAGTCGCAAACGATCGTTCTGCAACGTTTTGACCATTCTCGAGAACCAACTATGACAATTTCATTTCACGATCTTCGCTTTATGCTATTTGGTTAGCCTGACATAGTAAACAATACATAGTGTAGCTTAGATAGCAAATGGCAATAGATAAATAAAGTAGTAATTAATAACTGCAGCCGCGACGTTACTAATGCTATTGGAAAATGCTTGAATTATTGAAATATATTAATTAATTTTTTCTTCCAATGCAGACATCTTGGTTTCTACTTCAGGTACTACAGATAGACGACGTAAGTCGCAAACGATCGTTCTGCAACGATTTGACCATTCTCGAGAACCAACTATGACAATTTCATTTCACGATCTTCACTTTATGCTATTTGCTTAGCCTGACATAGTAAACAATACATAGTGTAGCTTAGATAGCAAATGGCAATAGATAAATAAAGTAGTAATTAATAACTGCAGCCGCGACGTTACTAATGCTATTGGAAAATGCTTGAATTATTGAAATATATTAATTAATTTTTTCTTCCAATGCAGACATCTTGGTTTCTACTTCAGGTACTACAGATAGACGACGTAAGTCGCAAACGATCGTTCTGCAACGATTTGACCATTCTCGATAACCAACTATGACAATTTCATTTCACGATCTTCGTTTTATTCTATTTGGTTAGCCTGACATAGTAAACAATACATAGTGTAGCTTAGATAGCAAATGGCAATAGATAAATGAAGTAGTAATTAATAACTACAGCCGAGACGTTACTAATGCTATTGGAAAATGCTTGAATTATTGAAATACATTAATTAATTTTTTCTTCCAATGCAGACATCTTGGTTTCTACTTCAGGTACTACAGATAGACGACGTAAGTCAGAAACGATCGTTATGCAACGTTTTGTCCATTCTCGAGTAGCAACTATGACAATTTCATTTCATGATCATCGCTTTATGCTATTTGGTTAGCCGGAAATAGTAATCAATACTTAGTGTAGCATAGATAGCGTATCACAATAGATTAAATGCAGTAGTAATTAGTAACTGCAGCCGCGACGTTGCTAATGCTATTGGAAAATGCTTGAATAATTAAAATATATTAATAAATTTTTTCCTCCGGTTCATACATCTTGTTTTCTACTTCAGGTTATACAGGAGGACGTTGTAAGTCGCAAACGATAGTTCTGCAACGATTTGACCATTCCCGCGAAGCAACTACGACAATTTCATTTCACGATCTTCGCTTTATGCTATTTGGTTAGCCGGAAATAGTAAACCATACATAGTGTAGCTTAGATAGCGAATGACAATAAATTAAATGCAGTAGTAATTAATAACTGAAGCCGAGACGTTGCTAATGCTATTGGGAAACGCTTGTATAATTAAAATATATTAATTAATTTTTTCCTCCGGTTCAGACATCTTGATTTCTACTTCACGTACTACAGGAAAACGTTGTACGTCGCAAACGATCGTTCTGCAACGATTTGACCATTCCCGAGAAGCAACTAGAACATTATCAGTTCACCATGTTCGAGTTATGCTATTTGGTTCCCTTGACATAGTAAACAATACATAGTGTAGCTTAGATAGCAAATGGCAATAGATAAATGAAGTAGTAATTAATAACTGCAGCCGCGACGTTACTAATGCTATTCGAAAATGCTTGAATTATTGAAATATATTAATTAATTTTTTCTTCCAATGCAGACATCTTGGTTTCTACTTCAGGTACTACAGATAGATGACGTAAGTCGGAAACGATCGTTCTGCAACGTTTTGACCATTCTCGAGAACCAACTATGACAATTTCATTTCACGATCTTCGCTTTATGCTATTTGGTTAGCCTGACATAGTAAACAATACATAGTGTAGCCTAGATAGCAAATGGCAATAGATAAATGAAGTAGTAATTAATAACTGCAACCGCGACGTTACTAATGCTATTGGAAAATGCTTGAATTATTGAAATATATTAATTAATTTTTTCCTTCAATGCAGACATCTTTGTTTCTACTTCAGGTACTACAGATAGACGACGTAAGTCGCAAGCGATCGTTCTGCAACGTTTTGACCATTCTCGAGAAGCAACTATGACAATTTCATTTCACGATCTTCGCTTTATGCTATCTGGTTAGGCGGAAATAGTAATCAATACTTAGTGTAGCATAGATAGCGTATGACAATAGATTAAATGCAGTAGTAATTAGTAACTGCAGCCGCGACGTTGCTAATGCTATTGGAAAATGCTTGAATAATTAAAATATATTAATTAATTTTTTCCTCCGGTTCATACATCTTGTTTTCTACTTCAGGTTATACATGAGGACGTTGTAAGTCGCAAACGATCGTTCTGCAACGATTTGACCATTCCCGTGAAGCAACTATGACAATTTCATTTCACGATTTTCGCCTTATGCTATTTGGTGAGCCTGACATATTAAACATTACATAGTGTAGCTTAGATAGCGAATGGCAATAGACTAAATGCTGTAGTAATTAATAACTGCAGCCGCGACGTTGCTAATCCAATTGGAAAACGCTTGAATAATTAAAATATTGCTACGTAGGAAGGTGTTGTGACTTTATTATTTACTTATTAAAAATGTTCAATCAATATAAAACTTATCTTGTTGTAGATATCTTTTGCATGTATTAATAATAACCTCGACTAGCTCTAATATTTCTTTATCTGCAGGGTAACTGTTGCTTAATATTTAATTATGCACTGCAATCTATTTTAAAGTATGTTAACGAATTGAATTATTTTGGAAAATATTGTTTGTATTATGTCAATAGTTCAATTTCAACCTTTGAATGACATCTTGTTTAACTTAGTTATCCATTATTCCAATTTGTAAGTAATTGTTCATGTTTAATTAATTTACGGACGTTTAAACAATTTAAAACAAATTTATTTTATTTACAATTCCAAAATTAATTATCATTTCTAAACTTCAAGTTTACAAATCTATTATTAAATGAATCTTATCTAATTTGCATGCTTTTAAATTCTCTTTCTATTAAATAAATAAATAAATAAATAAATAAATACATTCTTTATTGTTTCACAGCTTACACAAAAGTATAAAAAGAGAGCACAGCAAAACAACTTACAGCAAGTAAGCCAAAACAATCACGAGGCGAAGTTCAGGAGGTGTCCTGTTCTTCCACTTAACCTACGACGTAAAGAAATCAGAGTTGTGGAATGCCAAAAGATATATTAAATTAGAAGTCACTTATAATTAAGTAACCTGACGCTACATATATAAGTACAAAACTCTCGCAAATTAGGAATAGTTAATGCAAGCCCAACTGTTTATCGGATAGAGCAACACTGAGCCCCTGTTTGAATTTTTGAAAGTTATCGGACTTAAGCTTAGGGGGAAGTGAATTGTAGAATTTAGAAATCTGATAAGAGTATGACCTTTGAAATAGAGAACTGGAATGTAAGGGTATAGTCACGATACACTTATACCGGTATGCTCGTGCGCATCTCCGCTGCAGACGTGACGTCACCTGCGACACAAATTCGAGCGTTCGCAATAGATTCTAATACATATTCGGGCGCTTTAACAAATTAAATTCGCTTAATTTTATGGCCTTTTCTATATTTTTCATGATGTAATATTTATTGTAAATCCAAATCCATGTAGTTTTGCCATCATTTATGATATTTAAAGTTTATTTATAAATTGACAAAGTTTTCTGTTGAACGAATTGTTCGATGAATGGTCGCAATTCGCATTTGTCAGATAGGAATAGATACTTTCGCACTCCCACTTTTTGAATATAATTATGTCTAAATTAAAGTATTTATTAAATAAAAGATGAGAAAAATACAAACATCGTATATTTATAACTTTATTACACTCATGTGCAAAATAAATGGGCCACCACCTTTTTGTTGCATGCATATTTGTTCGCAAACTGAATAAAACTTTTTAATTTTTCTATCAAAAGAGACATCAGAGTACAGGAAAAGACAGCATGTTGTATTTGTCAATGAACAATAATGATTTAACTTTTTTAATTTGGCGTTTACGATACCGGAATACAAAAAGTTTTTACGAAATAATTGCACCCTAATATTTATTTTTTATAGTTCGTAAACTTTGACATTTTTTGTTCTAGTTTTCTTCTGCAATTATTAAAACTAATTTTTTTATTGAGGTCCCGCAATCTTATATACGTTCGCGTTCTACTTAGACAAAGAACTACTTCAAATGGAATGTTTCCTTTCAATTTTGAAATAGTTCTGTCAGCCAAATTTCGGAAAATGTTTTTCTCGTTGCATAAGGAAGTTCCATGCATGGCGTAAAATTCTGATTCAAGCTTAAGTGCGACTTCAAACAATTCTTCGTTAGGATGAATCAGATTTCCTTGGGAAACAAACTGTAACCAATCTGGAGCCCTGTTGGTGTCCAATTTGTGCGTTGGGATTCCCAGACTGTATTTGCTTCGAAATTTATACGCTATATAGCCTGCTATATATTTGAGCGCCTCCTTATTAATTTTCTCCTTCACCTCAAGATTGTCCATCAGCTGCAAAGTATAATCATCAACATCTGCTTCAAAAAAGTATTCCGGTTGAACAAACTAATTTACGACCAGCTTTTCTATCTCGCATTGCTCTACTGCGACTTCTAAGTCATTAGAAAATTTGGATAGAATTGTTTGAGTCAAGCAAACATTTTCATTGTCTTCATTTGAATTGTCGATGGATTCAGTTAGTACGTCCAGTAGGCATGCATCATTTGTTTCGACAGTGTTTCGATTTTCCGTGAAAATTGCAGCTGAATGTTTACCCAAAATAAACCATCTAAGGCGGTACTTGAAGTCAAGTGGAGATGGGTGATCATTTGCACCACCCATTCCTCGAACGTATGCAAAGAAATTCTCCAACACATCTTGGTTTAGCCGTGAAGTTAAGAGGTATTCTATATTATATTTTTCATGTACATAGTTATACATTTCTGCCAGGGATCTATTGTTCAATAATATTCCTTTTTGGAATGGAATAATATCCTTGTGCTTTCCAATTCTCATTCCACTGATAACTTTCGACATATTATTTAATAGAGCTTGCTGGGCTTCTAAATCAGTTCCAAATGAGCTCCTCCATGGACAATTTCCTACCAATTTGGATCTCGAGTTGAATAGATCAAACCAGTCGTTGAACAACTGCACAATTTCTGCAGCCTTCAACCAATTGCTATTTTTTGGCATAAGCCCATTTCTTCCACAATATTCGATAGCTTTTGCAACCGAATTCGAAAGTACTTGAGCAGCTAGTCGAACGCGTTGCCGCATGCTTCCTTTTACTTGAAGATGCTGCTGGGTTAATTTGTGGGCAAGTGTAAGTTCAGTAGTAGAAATGTTAAGCAAACTTTCAAAATAGTCTGTATTTACAATATCATCTCCCAGAATAAAGCCATGATCAATTAGATGATTACGTGCCAATTTTAACAAATGCGGTGCATCTGCATAAACAAAAACCTTCAAAGAAATATCACTGGGGTGATTAAAAAGCAATTTTTATTATATCCAACATTTAGTTTCGACCACAAATTCGTATTGCCAGTGCCCATATCACTGACTATTGCTACAACAATAAATCCTGCTATGTACAATTCTGTGATGATCTTTTCCAAGATGTCGGTCTTCATGGGCTGATCAAACTGATAATATATAGGTTGTTTCCAATTTGAAATTAATCCGCGCACAATAATGGTTTGGCAAGATTTATGAGGACCAATTTTCTGTTCCAGTTTTTTGTCGATTTCAATTTTGTTTGAAACATAAACCTCGTCAAATGACAACACGCAAAGTCGTTCAGATTGAGTAAAGTCAATAGACTTTTTCTTCATTAATGAGATGACACTCTTTAAAATGCCTTGGTTTACATCAAAATTCGAAACCCAACGTCTCAATGTTGACATGGCAGGCAAAGGATAGTTGTGAGCTTTTAAATACCTGTAGGCTTTTGGGCTCACGCTACGTAAAGAAATCGCCGACGCTATATCCCCTGGCGACCAACGAATGTTTTTTCCTTTTACGGGATTCAGTAGTTTTCGAATTTGTCCAGGAGTAAAAACTGTCGCTAGAACACTTTCGTAACGCGTAGCAGTGGACTTTTCAATTTCCTCCATTTTTCTCCTAAGATCGGCGTTGTCCTTTTCTAGTGCTTCTATTTTCTTTCTAAGCTTTTCCATCTCACTTTCATTTTCATTTGCCCTAATAGTGTTAAACAATAATTATCCAACGTTTTAAACTTATTTTATCTGCAATCGTGCGGAACCGATTATACGCATTAGTTTCAGTGCGGCAACTGTCACTTTATGTATGATAAAATTTGGTGTGGCAAAATCAACTTTATCACACTAGTGCGGTAAAGTGATAAAAAATAGTAATAAAATATTGATCCAAACTGTTGAAATTAAGCATTTTATTTAACAAAAATAACTAACAAAAAAATCTGACAATTCTGAAGCTCTTTTCAACTATACTAATATACTTTTGTATTTCAGATTGTTCAAGTTTTTAAAAGTTACTGTACGATTGTAGATAAAATATTATATATAATACATGTGGTAACTGGATTTTTATCGCCCTTCAGTTCACCCGCATGCGGTAAAAATGTAGTTACCACGCTCGTTACATAATGTACTATTTTCGACTGCCATTTTCTAAAGAAGGCTATTATTTGACACTTTCCATGCGTCAAAGCCGTGTTGATATTGCATACTATGCAAGATACATATTACTGCACCCTTCCGTCAAAACTATTTATAAAAGTTAGTGCGTTTTCAAGGTAAAGCAATGAAAGCAGCCTGACCTGATTTTAGTTCTCAATTTGAAATCGTGTTGACGTTTCTTAATCTCTTTTAGCATAACTATGTGGTAGTCGAACAAAGTATGTATAAGACTCGTATCTGACTTTAGAAACTCTTTGGATAAATAACTATTTAAACACTTACTTGTCTGTCTGACTAACGACATCGACCTCCATACTAACAACCTCTGATTTGTCCTGTTGTTTTTCAGACACAGATTCATCCAATATTGCAGTGGATTCAGCAGAAAATAATATTTCATTTACTGCACATCGTCGTGTTCTTTTTTCTAATCGAAGAGACCTTTCTTCTTCGTATATAGTTTGACCAGATTTAGGAATATTTAATGTAGGCACTGCATCAGCTTTTAAATTTCTGCTGTTTTTTGGGTTGTAATTTAGTAACCGCTGCTTTAAAGGTATTTGGAGACAGCTGGATTCGAAATGATTGGAACAGATACATGCTGAAAAAATTTTAAATTTTTGGTAATACGCATTGAAATAAGTGGTTTGAATAATAATTGTAGTTCACGTACCATTTTTCAAATTTATTTCATCTTGACGACGGCATGCAACAATCCATTGCTTTGCTAAATCAGCATTTTTCGGAAACCTGAAGTATTTAATTTCAGTTCCCTTTGTCTTTTGGGTATAATTCTTGCAAGTAGCAACGGCACAACTAGGCATTATGGCCAAATGTAACGTAAAACAAGTACAAAATCACTTTAAAACTGTGCACGACCACGTTACCACTGCAGAACTAACGCATCCAGCCTGACTTCCCGCGTGTTCTGTGTCGTACGTGACGTCATGCGCGCGAACGAACGAATTTTAGTCACAAAGTCAGCATACCGGTATAAGTGTATCGTGGGTATAGTTAATAATCCCCTATGCCTCAAGTTGAGATGATGTACATCTGTTCTAAAGCTAATCCTGTTGTATAAATACTTAGGGCATTTATGATTAAGGATTTTAAAAAATAGTATTCCCGAATGTAGCAAACGGCGACTGTGCATACTCAACCAGTTAAGCTCAAGGAGTCTGTGCGATATATGTTCTCTTCTACTGATGCATAATATAAACCTCATACACGCATTTTGCAATTTTTGAATTCGTTTAGCTGCGACTGCTGTTAAACATGGACCGTAAACAACATCACAGTGTGTCATATGGGAAAGCACGAGAGCGTCACATAATCTTTTCTTTAAATCTATTGTTAAAAAGGTGCGATTAGTGTAAAGCAACTTTAAATTACAATAAGCCCTTTGCAGACATTTATTCACATGCATTTCAAACCTTAGATCGGCATCAATAATTAGTCCCAGATTCTTTACATTGTCCACAAAAGATATTGTTTCATTATCGATTGTGATAGTTACGGTTTCCGCTATTGAAGCTCGATAAGCTTTTTTCCCGAACAATATACAAACAGTTTTTGATGGATTAAGCATAAGTGAGTGTTTTTTTGATATATCAGCTAAGCGCATTAAGTCGGTGTTAATTATATTCTCAGCATCTAAGCTATCCTTGATGTCAAAGGAATAGTATAATTGAGTGTCGTCGGCGTACATATGTAATTTGCAGTTCGAGATAGAATTATGGAAGTTATTGGTGTAGACAATGTAAAGAAGTGGTCCCAATATCGATCCTTGTGGAACTCCCACTCTCAACTCCAAGGACCCAGAGACGACCCCGTCCAAGAATACTCTTTGAGTTCGATCAGTTAAATAGCTTCGCATTAACTGAATAGCATTTGAAGATAGTCCTATAAAATGCAGAATAGCTAGAAGCATATTGTGTTTAATCATTTCAAATGCTTTACTAAAATCTAATAGTACCAGAATAGTAAAGAGACCACGATCAGTAGCTTTAAAAATATCATCAGTGATATTTAATAAAGCTGTAGCACAACTATGACCTGGCCTAAAGCCCGACTGCATTGGCGGGAGAATATTGTACCTTGCAATATGACTCCGTAATTGACTATCCATAACTCTTTCCAATATTTTCGATAGCGTTGGAAGCAAGCTTATAGGACGTAAATCTTTGTACGTGGTCGGCTCAGAGACCTTGGGCAAAGGCTTGATTATGGCCTGTTTCCATAATAAAGGAAAATTATGCGACTGTAAAGAATAATTAATTAAGTGGGTAACATATGGAAGTATATAAGGGGAACAGATATGTAATAGAATTATATTAATGCCATCGGCACCAGTAGATTTAGATTTTATAGAATTTAATATTTTCTGAACTTCTTCCTCATTTACAGAGGTAAAATCAAAAGGCTCATCAAAATCGCATTTGAGATTGTTGTTGTAAAACTGTAATAAATCGTCATCGGATATGTTAAGACTAGGTATTGAGTTGACATAATAATTATTTTTTAGACGACCACGTATGAAAGTAACATTATCGCGACAGCAGCCTACTACAGAAAGTTGACAATTTCATACACTAGCACGATATTATATCGTGCTAGTCATATCGTAACGGCACAAAGTTATTCACATCACGGCCTGCTTAATTGTGTGACAAACGTCACTTTGACGTTTGTCACACAATTAAGCAGACCGTGATTCAAATAATACAGAGTACAGACGCTTTTGCTTTATTGGTTGCTCTGCTTCCAACAAGCTCTAATTTTTTATAATTGTACCAATAATAATATAACGATCAATTTTGCAAACGAAATAAAAACAATTCTTATAAATAGAATTTACTTTGAGTGGTCGTCTAAAAAATAGTGTTCATAACTCGCCCGAAAGTGCAAACATCTGTGCTCGTGTTTTAGATCCACTCGGGCTTCGCTTCGCTACGCCCTCGTTTGTCTAATCAACACTCGCAAGATATTTGCTACTTTCGACGCTTGTCATGAAAATAACTATATATTGTCGGGAACTTTGAGTGCATGCGGTATATTTTTATTTTTTGTTGCTCTAACAATTTCGAATTGTTTTAAATTTTTCCATAAAGTTTTGGAATTATTCGAACGGAGTGAATATTGAAGGTATGCCTTTTTTTCTCTGTAAATAGAGGAAGTAGTGACATTTCGTAAAGTTTTGTAATATTCAAAATGAGCAACCTTATGTGTGCGTTTATATCGTTGTAAAGCCTTATCTCTGAGTGACATCATCAATTTAATATTGGAAGTGATCCAAGGTTTTGGCGGTCTGTTGAAAACAGAAGTTTTAACGGGAAAATAGACATTTATTAAATCTATAAGTAGAGTGTTAAAATATTGTACTTTATCATCAATATTAGCTAAATTGTAAATATGATCTAAGGGTAATGTTTGAAGTTCTGCATAAAATTCATTAATATCCGAATTTTTAAAATCCCTATATACTTTACAACAGTTTTCAGTTTTACTCACAGTTACATTTATTTCCCAAGTTATAAACTGATGATCAGAAATAGTAGGTATATCAACAATTTCTGTGTTATTTATAATGTCAACATTTGTAGTTATAACTAAATCGATTAAAGTTAGAGATGTTCTTGTAATGCGTGTAGGAGAATTAATAATCTGCACCAGACCAAATGAGTCCAAAAATGATTGCATACTCACAGAGGCCGGCCGCTCAGCCTTCAACATATCAATATTGAAATCTCCACAAAAAATAGTTTCATCATACGTACAAAATGTTTGTGAAAGAGTGTTTTCCAGTTCATTTATAAATTCAATAACGTTTTGTTTAGGAGGCCTATATACAACTCCGATAGCTAGTGATAGTTTTTTAGATTTGATACCAACCCAAAGTTGTTCTATATCTCCAGTAACATCTATGATAACACAGTGAAAACTATCGCGCAGGTAGATAGCTACTCCGCCGCCACGAGTATTCCTATCTTGACGATGTAAAACAAAACCTTCAATATTTACAAATTCAGAGTCAATATCAGGGGACAGCCAGGTTTCTGAAACACACAATACATCTAAATTATATTTACTAATAATAAATTTTATATCTATAAGTTTCGTATAAATTGAGCATGGCTAAACTTTTAAATTTCATAAATATCCTAAATTGCTTTAATTGTATATTATCAAAACCAAAAATAAAATGTAGATAAATTATAGCGTCAAGGCACTAACCAAAGTTAGATTTTAAGCACACTAGTATTGACACAGATGTACCTAGTTGTACCTAATCTACTACCTGCAGACACCTACTCCACGTTATCAACCACAAAAATGTGCCACAATTTAAATCGATCCAAATAAACTTTGAAAAATACGTAAAAAATAAAATTCTAAACTACCCAATAGCATGTGTAATTATAACAAAATGTAATTATAGGCTTTCCAAAGTGGTGCTGTAATTAATAGTGTTTACACCATTTGCAGTTTTTACCATGATATTTCCATCACGTGTCCAGACTTTACCTAAGCCGAATTTAGTTTGGGCTTTTTTGTACAGATCATGTTTGGTTTTTGTGAGATCCTCACTTATGACGATGCGTGTTCCCTTAAGGAGTTTTTTGCGGCTAAAAACTAGAAATTTTGATTTATAACTCGTGAATTTAACGATGACGGCGCGAGGTCCGGCGTTCCTATTTATCCCAATTCTATGACAGCGGTCGATAGCCCCAGAAGAAATGTTGACTTGCAGTTTTTCGGAACATATCTTGATTATTTTGTTTTCCAAATCCTCTTCTTCGCCTGGTTTGCCGCTTTCAGGAATTCCAAAAATACGGACGCTGTTACGACGTGTATATTGTTCCAACGCGTCCAATTTACGAGTTAATGAAAGGTTATCTTCCTCCAGTTTTTTTACCTTCGCTTCTTGCACATCAAGCTGAGACTGAATCCTGGCTGTAAGATTAGTCGCCAGTTTTTCAATTAGAGGGTCCATAAATTCCGGTTCATTGAAGAGATCCGTAAACGTCTGCTTCATTACCGCCAAAAGATCGTTCTTCTGTTCCTTGGGTTGTTCCCTTAACTGCTCCTTGGAAGCCTGGTTTCTAGTAAGCACCGACATCTTGAACTTTTTTAGAGAATGGGCCACTCACAGATTATTTATCACGACTTAAGGCACTTTTAAACATTTACAAAGCTATACACACGCGGAGCGGTTTGCCAAGCGTCTTACTCGTAGCACGCCCACATTCAGAATCCCACATTCAGAATTTGGCCTTTTTAAATTTCCTCTTTAGTTAATATTGTTCGTCGTTCAGTACTGATAATATAATTTCAATTTTCAACTCACTCTGCTTTATCAATAGTTGTGTGTTGTCTGTATCCTTCAACTTTGAAGTATCCCTTTGATCTGCTTTATCAATAGTGGTGTCTCGTCTGCATCCTTCAGCCTTGAAGTATCCCTTTTACTGTTCCGGATTTTGCTACTGTTGTAACAATGTTCTTCTAGTTGATTGATATTTTCTCCACAATGTTATCACGCACTGATAAACACTTTTAACACCTTTTAAATTATGTTATACCCAGAGTTTATCTATTATGCAATTAATTCTGGATAATTATTTAATCTGAGATATCTTCCTCATTTTTATTATATCCGCCGCCTTTCTATCTCAAACATAAACAACCTCTTTTTACTTATCTCAGCACTCTCTTTGAAAAATCTTATTAATTATTTAAATAAATCAAATTAGTTAAATGTGTTGACATAAATCATTTTTTAGGTTATAACTATTTATACACTTTCCAGAAATTTAAATAACCATTGCATTTATAAAATTGAGTTATATTCCAATACTTTATAACATTCTGCAGTGCATCTCATATGAACAATAATTGATTTTTGACAATTCAAACGACTTGCATATTTTAAAATTATTATTAGTGATGGGCATAACCGGACAATTTTCATAACCGAATTATTTGCATTCGAATCATATTAATAACCGATTGATGATTTGAATCATCATTCGAATCAATTTTGGCTCTCGATTTGTTTCGATTAAGGCAGCCGGTTTGCCGGTTGGCGGTTCACCGTCATCTGCATCGGCATCGTAACTTGCAGATAGCAGAGGAACTCAGTTAATCGTTAATTATAATAATTGTATAAATGATTTTTTATTTGATTTCTAAGGAGTTTAAACCATTGAGAATAGCTATATCAATACTAATCATAAAGAAATTATAAATATGCGAATACAAAGTATCTATTGAATCTATTTTTAGTTCCTAAAATTCT
>CALNHX010012232.1:0-26518 GCA_940337035.1 Agriotes lineatus
ATCACCGCGATGCGTGCCACCAGCTCTCTGTTAAAATAATTTATAGATTACTTTCAGTAAATGACCGTTAGCGCCGTCTATGTTTAAAAAGTAAACAGATGCTATTTTACAAGAAATTATAGAAATCTGACAAAATTAATTGTATTTCATACTGTCCGGAAAATGTGACTGCGTCATTAATTTGAGTCCGAAAAATGGAACATTACATCACAAAGCCGGAAAGTGTTACTAGGCAACGCTTTCCGGCCGCTTGTCATTTTTTACAATAAATCTCATAAATTTTCATAACACGTTTATTGGAAAAAAGCCCCTTTCCAAGGGGGCACTCGGGGCTCCGCCCCTCTCCAAGGAGGCCTCGGGGCTCTCTGGCCCTCTCCAAGGAGACCCTCAGGGCTCCGCCACTCTTCAAGGAGGCATCGGGGCACCGCCCCTTTCCAAGGGGGCCCTCGGGGCTGCTCCTCTCCAAGGAGGCATCGGGGCACCGCCCCTCTCCAAGGCGGACCTTGGGGGTCCGCCCCTCTCCAAGAGGGCCCTCGGGGCTGCGCCCCTCTCCAAGGAGGCATCGGGGCACCACTCCTTTCCAAGGGGCCATTAGGGCTTCGCCCCTCTCCAAGGGGGCCCTCGGGGCTCCGCCCCTTTTCAAGGGAGCCTTTGGGGCTCCGTTCCTTCCCAAGGAAGCATCGGGGCACCGCCCCTTTCCAAGGGGGCCCTCTGGGTTCCGCCCCTCTGCAAGGAAGCATCGGGGCAACGCCCTTTTCCAAGGGGCCCTCGGGGCTTCGCCCCTCTCCTGGGGAGGGGGGCTGGGGCTGCGCCCCTCTACAAGAAGGCCTCCGGGCTCCGCCCCTCTCCAAGGTTGCCCTCGGGGCTCCGCCCCTCTCCAAGGGGGCTTTCAGGGCTCCACCCCTCTCCAATGCAAACGCAAATGCCACCGCTACCGTAACCCGCATTCGCTCAATCAGGGCATCGCGTCTGCAGTTGTGATGCACACACACGTCTGGATCGGTCTCCTTTATTATATAGAGGATTAAAGTCATTAGGATGATAATATAAAACAGTATGAAATAAAACATTGTAATACTCGGCCGTAAAATACTATTAAACTACTCGTTTAGAAATTCCAGACTCGGCTCGTTCCTCGCCCCGTCCGTAAACATCTAAACTCGTACTTTAATAAGTCATTTTCCGGCCTTGTAACGTAAATTACTGTTACGTTGGAAATAAGATGCTTTATACATGGTGTCTTAAAATGAATTACATCTTTTATGCTTTGAATTTCCCATAATGTAATATAAAATTTAGATTGAAATTGGCAATGCTGCAGGTCTATGTCAAATTCGAGGTTATCAGGTTATGTTTCTAACCTGCTAACGTCGAATTTGACATAGACTTACAGTCTTGCCAATTTTAAGTAAAGGTTTTGATTGCATTATGGGAAATTCAAAGCATACTAGATGTAATTCATTTTAAGACACCCGGTATAATGTGTAGTAATTATTAAGGAAATATGTAAGATGAATGAAAGTTTTAGTAAAAAAAATCGATCTTTTTTACCACGATTTTTAATAGTATCGATCTTCTGGAGAGAATCGCACATCCCTAATTTGGACTTTAGACTATCCAATTTTGCATTTAACCACAGTCTATAAGTGATTTAACTCATTTTCATGCTAGAATGCACTTGTACGCTTTTGCTTTTTACCCCTCCCATATATTTTTACAATTATTCATTACACCTGGTACTCGTATCACCGCGTTGAAATGACAACCAGGTTTCAAATATTTGTTGTAAATCTCAGAAACTTCGGCTGTACGTATCTTAATTAGTAATTATATTTAACTGGTATTAGTATCTGGCATACGAGTGGTAACGTGAGAGCCATCTACTGTCTATTTATGGTATCGTCTGCTTACTACCCAGTACTACCCACGGCTTTGTAGATTAATACGAAACTAAACGCATATATGTAATACTTACTATATTGCTAGCGGCTATGAGTGGGAAACTCACCAAGGAAGTGAGACAGACAACCAACTCTTCAATGTATAATGGTGAACTGTGCGCAAGCGCGGCGGTGTCGTCCGCCCAATGGGGAAGTGGTCAAGTTTAAAATTTACTTCTAAAGGCGGAGTTCGAATTCTCACACATGCGCACGACACGTGTTATACTCTAAGTGAAACTAGGCGCCGTAATGTTTTCGGGCGTTCCGAGGCCCTACCAGCAATATATGTATAATACATATATTACTAAATGACTCTATTACGGCTTGGTGCGTTTGTAGTTCCAGGCATTATTTATGTGATTGTAGAGGCGCTGTCGTACGCGCAATTCAGGCTGCATATTGTGAATATCTACTTGAAAATATTGCATTACTGCCTGGATGCGAATTCTCAAAGTTGTTTTTATATTATTAAGCTATTGCTAGGTATTTATCAGTTTATTAGACTCAATAGTTATATTCTTGTAAATCCATATTACTAATTAATCGACTTTTAATTTTATGTTTGTGTATGCAGCCACCATCTATACAGTGCTGTTAAGGCTGCATAATGTTAAAAATGATTGTATAGCCCGCAAAAATTCGGACAATTCAAGACATTCTTGTATATAACCTACAAATTCGAGCAAGTGTTCCTGGAAAGAATAGATTTAAACAACGATTAATACCAATTTATAAGAGTGTAAGTACAAAAATTGCTTTGTAACGTTTGCTACTACATTTGTGCATGTTATAAATTATTGAAAAAGAGTTGCAAACAATTAAGAAATGTATTTGTTGTTTTACCATTTTATTTTTTTGATGCATAGAAAAGAACTCACTTCAGAAAAAAAGCTATACATAGGAACTTGTTTTAGTAGGCAATACTGAGCCTAGTCAACGTCAGATAGCTAAAAAATGTGCAGTATCATAGTCAGCAGTGTGCCATTTAAACAGTAAATTGAAAGCGAACTAACCTATGATACGTGCTGGTTGATTTGGAAGACAGCAGGTTATAACTCCAAGAGACACGAGGTAATTACACAAAATTACCTTGAAATACAAGAGGGTAAGTCAAAGGAATGGGCATCGTCATTCGTGAGGACTTGGCACGAGCTCTATTAGAACTATGGAAGAAGGCTGTTAAAAAATTTAGCTATCGTAATGTTTGGATATCTGATGGAACTATTTTTATTAAGTATAATAATAAAACTCGTGCGGTATTGACTACTGCTGATTTTGAAAATATTTTGAATTAGTTACTTAAACTCTTCCTGTGCATTATTTTTTGTTTTATTAATTGTTTGAGGGGTACCACTGATGCACTTTTTAAGATCGAATTTTATTTACATTGTAAACTTTAAAATTTAAATTTTTCCTTTCGTTTGGAGCAGTTGCATGGTACAGATTACCTTGGCTCAAATTTTGAACTACTATTACTAAATATTTTCATAAATTTTTTAAATATTGCACATGTTAATATTCATTCTCTTACAAATTAATTCAATGATTTTAAACAATGTTTTAGGTTCCGATCACGATATTGTGGCAGTTTCTGAACCCTGGCTGTCCCCGATATTGAGAATGCTGTAATTAACATTAATGTTTTTACTTTTTTACGAACCGATCGTGTTACAGATACTTGGGGAGGTGGAGTAGGTATATACATTAAAAATAATTTTACAGTTACTTCAATGTTGGTTACAAATAACAACTTAGCTTCTGAGCAGCATTGGATTAAATGTAAAATTAATAAGTACGTTGTAGCAATAGGGGTGGTGTACAGACGACAAGAATATAGTTGTACCGAATTTCTAAATGCATTAGAGGATTCTTAACTCAAGCAATTCATACTGTTGATTATGTACTGTGCTTAGGAGATTTTAATATCAACATTAAAATTTAAAACAAAGTTATCTACTACCAGATAACTTTGTTAATTCTATCATCACTTTGGTACTTTCGAATTTTAATTATTGTGATGTAATCTACGGTTCCTGTTTGGATTTCTTCGATAAAAATAGAATACAAAGAGTTCACAATTCTTGTCTTCGCCTTATATTTGACATTAGAAAGTACCATCACATATCATATAAATTACAAGAAGTGAAGTGGCTTAACATGCAAAATCGGAGAATACTACCTGCAGCTGTACTCTTTCATAAACTTGTTATTACAAAAACACTTCCCTATCTCTACAATAAAATTAGCTTTAGATCTGACGTACATAATATTAACATTAGAAAAAACGATATTCTTACTCTCCCTCTTAACAAATCTGCTTTTTTTGATAGGTTCTTCTATCACAATATTGCGAGAATTTATAATTATGTACCGTCGGAAATTAAAAACAAATCAGTTTAGAGTTTCAGAGATTGGTACTTCAGTGACTTATATAATAAACAGACCTCATTGCTTTAAAAACTATAGTTATATCATGTAATCAATAATTTCTTTTCATTTATATAATGTTAGGGTGACGCACATGCACCGCTTCATACTTTGGGTTTTGTACACCATGACCATGATAGTTAAGTTGAAAAGCAGAACTGTGTACTGAACTTTGCCATATTGGCACTGTAATGTTGTTTTTATATTAAGTGTGTTTTAAGTTGTTTTTGCCAATAAAGACATTATTAATATTATTATGTATTCATTCAAGCTGGAGCACCTTGCCGTACAATAAACTCAATAAACAAGTTTTGACGAGACAACAGTACACTGTTGTTACCATGACTTGTGAATTAACCGCACCCTTATTGAAAATGTTTGGGAATGCCTAAAGAGAAAACTGGCAAAAGACAACATTACCTACCATGAAGGTTCAATTAGCAAAAGTCATATATCACTGGAACCAGAATGAAATATTTAAAAATATTGCACCAAAGCCAAAATATTGATATTTTTAGAATAATGTTACACTATTTGTAAATTAAAATCGTTTAAAAATTTAGTAGTTTATTTATCTAGAACGAAAAGTGGCATTTTAAAGACGAGAAAGTTGTTGACGTCCTCGGCTGACGCCTCGGACCTTTAAAAACACTTTTCGTTCGTGGTGAATACAACGGTTTATTTCATACTGCAAGTTTAATGAATTTTAAATAAAAAGTTGTAAATCATTTCAAATTTCATGTCAACAACTGACGTATAATTTTAAAGTACTTGAACTTAAAATGTCATTTTTGACATCAGTATGAAATAATAAATATTTTTCAAAAACTACTCTATTTTCTTTTATTTCCAGCAATATATCTGTATAATGGCATTCCTGGATAACACAGAAAATTAAGTACCTACTACTAAGTCTAATAGTAGCCAGGGACTAGTTATGAAGATTAAAAAACGAAAAGTAAATTCCTTAAAATGCACTATTTAAAAACTAAAATTCATTATGCTAAGAAAATTTAATTTCTCACTAAACACATAATATAAGGTAGGGAGTAACGCATAGACAAAATAATACGCTTCCAGTAAAAGATACAAATAAAATAAATAATACACTACTTGTACAATAACATTTTACTGCTCGCCATTTATGGACATTTTGATGACAAATTCTCTTTATTTCTTCGTTTTTCTTTAGTTACATGAAAGCAGTTAGGTACAAATGTTGGCTGCATACAACTGAATGCTGCCTCAGCCGATTAATATCTATATCACAAAAATGGAATAGTTATTTTCATAACAAGCGTCGAAAGTAGCAAATATCGTAGGCAAACGAGGGCGTAGCGTAGCGAAGCCCGAGTGGATCTAAAACACGAGCACAGATATTTGCACTTTCGAGCAAGTTCTGAACACTATTTCTTAGATGACCACACAAAGTAAATTCTATTTTTAAGAAATGTTTTTATTTTGTTTACAAAATTGATTGTTATATTATTATTGGTACAATTATAAAAAAAGAGAGCTTGTTGGGAAGCATAGCAACGAATAAAGCAAAAGTGTCTGGATTATTTGACTAACTTTGTGCCGTTACGATATGACTAGTAGGATATAATATCGTGCTAGTTTATGAAATTGTTAACTTTCTGTAGTAGGCTATTGACGCGATAATGTTACTTTAATACGTGGTTGTCTAAAAATATTTATGTTACACTTAACAGTAAATAAAATTTGAATTAATGTTTAAATTGTTATTATACCAGTATGATTAATTACAGATTCTCCCCATCTTAAATTAATTCTACTCATATTTGCAAAAAAATTATGGAAAAATACATTTACTAACCTATATGAACTACAGTTAGTCACACACTTTTTCTTTTGAGACATTTTTAATAATTATTCGAAATTGTTGGCAATGATGTTTATTAAAATTAGACAAATGGCAAATTAAATTAGGCGCCAATATTGAAATAGGTACTACAACGCTCAACAAATGGCGCAGCGATACGCGCAGCTTCAATCACAGAAAATTTTCAAACTTGACAAGCCGAGATAGAGACGTTCAGTCTCGTATTAATCCAGGAAAACGTGTGGTAGTAACAAGGCCTCCTGGATTAGTGCTAGACTAACGTCTCTACGCGGCCCGCCACATTTGTATAATTTTTGAGATGCTGAGGCCAACGTACCTTGGCGCCATCTGTTGGGTTTTTGATAAATTATCTGTAACGTAGGCACGACTTCCTAGATTAATATTAATCCAGGAGGCCGTGGACGTACGCAACCAAGGGCACAAGTGCAACGTACTGTAGCACCTCTACAAATTATAAAAAACGCCTTGAACTAAAAATGCGGCGGGCCACTTAGAGACTCCAGTCTCACAATTCAGGAGGCGATGGGTAGTAATTACACGTTACCATAAATAGACAGTAGATGGCTCTCACGTTACCACTCGTATGCCAAATAATAATACTAGTTAAATATAATTGTCACCTAAGCAGGTACAGCTATAGTTTCTCAAACCTACATACACAAATATAAATTTTTGAAACCTGGTTGTCACTGCAACGCGGTGGTATAAGTACCAGGTGTAATGAATAATTGTAAATATATGGCTCTGGCTGGACCTGTATAATATTAAGGATGTGCGGTTCTCTGACGAAGATCGATCTTCTGGTTCGATCCAGATCGGAACGCACAAGATCGATACTATTAAAAATCGTGGTACAAAAGATTGATCTTCCTAAAGATCGATTTCATTTTAAATAAAATAGTTTGTGATTTTTTCGCTAAAATGATGGTGCAAATTTTAGTTCTGAAAAAATTATTTGGAAAATTAAAACAATTATGTAATGCAACTATCTCTTTCTTATATAAATATAAGCTATTTATGCAACAAGTGCTAAAAGTCGATGTTTATGCACGAGACTCGAAAATTATGAAACGAAGCCGAAGGCTGAGTTCATAACATGTCGAGTGCAATAACACTTTTAGCACGGGTTTGCATACAATATATTTTATCTACGACCACTACTAAAAGTAGGCTTTTTAACACTCGCTTGTTTCACTAAAAGTGACGTTTTATAGTTTACCGTGTTTAAAGAAATCAGCTGTTTACTTTTAGCACATGTGCTAAAAGTGACGCGAGGTTCAAAACTACAATTTCGAACTGCAAGTGAAGTCGTAAAGCTATTCTAGTTGCTTCTTGCGTTACAGGTAAAGCGTTTTTGAAATAATTAAAGCGTTATGTAATGAATACAGTCATATGTGGAGTATCAATAATTACATTTCGTACAACTCACCTTGACAGCACGGGCGTGGCCAAACAATCGCCAGCGGCGTAGCCTACTATTCATTATGACGCAGCGTCGCAGATGCGACCCTTTCTTAAATCGATATTTATGGATTAATAACGGTAAAATTAAGGTCGTAGATAAAATATTGTATGCAACGCGTGCTAAAAGTCGTTTATGCGCGAGACATGTTATGAAACTCAGCCTTCGGCTTCGTTTCGTAATTTTCATGTCTCGCGCATAAAAGTCGACTTTTAGCACTTGTTGCATAAATAGCTATTATCTACGACCACTACTAAAAGTAGGTCTTTTAGCGCTAGCTTGTTTCACTAAAAGTGACGTTTTATAGTTTACCGTGGTTAAATAAATCAGCTGTTTACTTTTAGCTCTAGTGCTAAAAGTGAAGTGAGGTTATAAAACTACAATTTCGAACCGGAAGTGAAGTTGTAAAGTTATTCTAGTTGCTTCTTGCGTTACAGGTAAAGCACAAACTACTCACTTTAGACGCTTAACGCCTGTGATTTTGATCAGTTTCAAAATTGTAGCGCCCTCTGGGACTGGGAGAAGAAACAACATATGCTCAAGGACGTTTTTAGGCGGGCTTACAAAACTGATTCAAAATTTTTGCAATAAATTAAGGTCACTGCCTGCTGAATTGTAAAAAAAACGGACGTTTGTTACACAATTCAGCACACCGTGATTAAGGTAACAAGATAAGAAACAAGTAGGTCTTGAAAAAGTTCTTTATTAAACTACATAGTGCATTGTAACAAAATATAAAACTAACGATTATAAGGTACATATCTACAATTATTATTATCATTACATATTTATTTACACAGTTTGGATATAATTATTATGATATTTACCACATAAAATGAAGTAATAAAAGTAGTTGCATAGATGTAATTAATCATAAAGTACTTAACAGCATGTATGAAGCCATTGGTCATGTTTTATTACATTTAATAAATTTATCAATTACAACTGGACAAATACCACGAAATCTAAAATAAGTACGATTACACCTGTTCCAAATATTAAAAATACTAACTTAGCAAACTACTTCAGACCTACTAATTCATTACCATGCACTGAAAAAGTCTTAGAAAGGGTCGTTTATTTACAGGTACAAAAATATTTTGATGATAATAAAATTTTAATGAGCAACCAGTCAGGTTTTCTCGCAAAACATTCTTGCGAATCTGCAATACAGTTTACGATTTCAAAGATGAAAGAAATGTCGGACGAAAACAAGTATATTATAGCAGTATTCCTAGACTTAAAAAGGGCATTCAAAACTGTGGATAAGGAACTATTATTGGAAAAGTTGAAATATTATGGAATTGGCGGGAATGACTTACTATGGTTCAAGAATTACTTGGAAAACAGAGGACAAAAAGTTAAAATTGGAGAATTACATTGAACAATAAAGAATATTAATTTTGGTGTTCCGCAGGGAAGTATATTAGGTCCATTGTTATATTTAATTTATATAAATGATATCGATCTTCGATCATAATTGTGATTTAATTAACCTGTATGCAGACGACACCCTATTAGTAACGTCTTTATTTAGATCTTAACTCGGTGGTTGAATTAATGAATGTTGAACTCAATAAAATTGCAACGTACTTAAATAACAACAAACTTAAGTTAAATACACAAAAAACTGTCGACATGATAATAACCAGAAACTTAAAATCTAAAAATATACAAAGGGATAAAATTAACCTGCACATACAAAACAAAAAATTAAACTTTGCAATGAGTATAAATAGCTGGGCGTAATTATTGATAACACTTTATCGTTCAATAATCATTTTGAATATGTTCATAAAAAAATAAGTAAAAAATTACACCCTTTATTCAGTCCGTAATTAAAAAATCCTTCGTAAAATTTTTTTACCACCTTCCAACCGTTTCCTTCTAGTAGTATACAGCTCTTTTGCTTTTTGCACAACAACAGAGTCATTCCAATTTGCTCTAGTGTCTCTACCATTCAAAATCCTATTTATGCATTTACACCAATCATGTACCAGCGTCCGTATAGCAATTTTGGAAATTTTATTTCTTAAAAATTCAACAGAATGTTCTCGGCACACCATAAATGAAGAATTTAAATCATAAATTTGTTTATATATATTTATAATCACAGTTTTGCTATGGGCTTCACGATCTAGTGTATTTTTTATTATCATAGTGACATCATGAAAATAGCGCATGAAATTCTCGGAAGGATAACATAATCTAGTTATCCCTCCTGAATACTCCCGAGCTACTATCAAACTGTGCACATCTTTTTTCTCATTCGTGCAAAAAAATGCGTCGCAGCATACTGAGCAATTACAAATTTTCGTTTTAATTTTTTTTAAAATGAAGCCGGCTACATAATTTGTTGATAAATTACTTAGTGAAATTTGCAATGCCTGGATTGCTAAGTTATTATCAATTCTGCTTTGTGAAGTTGCTGGTGACGGAACAGTAAGTGGTGCATTGCTATTTATATTTTCTACCGCTGGAGATGTACTATGTACAGTTTCCAATGCTGGAGTTTTTTATTTTAAAAAAATGTTTGACACCCTCAAATAACATATTACAGTCATCTTCTTCACAATTGAAGGTGTTTTGGTAACAATTAATTGTTGAATTTACCACTAACGTTTTAAAAATTCCTACAAAATTAGCAGGAGAAGGATTGCGTTGGAGAGTACCGTAACTCCTGACTTTTCCAAATAAATTTTCCAGCGGGTCCTGGTTAAGGTGCCGACCCAACAAATACTGAAAGCCTTCGTTTTTCACTACTGACCAAATATTCATAATATTTTTGATTGTGAATATCCAATTTCTCAAACAGGGAGGCTTGGATCTTTCAGATGATTTTGTAATATTAAATTCCATACTTTCTAAAAGAGGCAGCGCTTCAGTGCGCCAAAATTTAATATGCGCACTTTCGTCATTGATTCCACACTTCAGTACCTTTCCTTGGCTTGGAAATCTCGTGTTTCCATTTAGGGAGTCGAACAATTTATCAAAGAACAGCAGTAGTTCGGCTGTACCAGTAACTCCCTCTCCAAACGCAGACTGGTTGAAGTCTAAAAATGAAAATGAATCTTTATATGATTAATTGGCAAAATGTGGAGACTTACCAAGATTTCCGGCCAGTTGTAAAGTAACTGCCAAACGCTGGCTGAATATTTGGGCCGCATGCTTGACTTTCATTTTCCTCATCTTTTTTTTGTAAACATGCTCATCAGTGATTTGTGGCAATGCTCGTAGACCGCCAAGCATGTTGGAGCCATTATCAATTTCAAATATTTTTACAATATGTGACCATTTAGCAATTTTACGATTCACGCCCACTCCATATGATACAGTCTTGTCAACAAAATTATTCCTCATGCATTTGAGGAGGTGTGGAGGATCAAAAATGGGGTAAATCGTAAGGCCATTTATGTTAAAGGAGCCTTCTCTATATTCTGCACCATTTTTCAGGCACGTTTCTTTTGTTTCCTTTAACAAAGTATTCAAAACTTTAACGTTGGTAGCTGCTTGATCACAAATTGTTTAATATGGGTTTTAAGCCAGCAGTAATCAATTTGTTGAGCAGCAATTTCAATATTTTTTTTGATCTGTGGACCCTTTGCACCCCCTTTGGATAAAAACGAGTAAGAAATAGGCTGTTTTATTTTACTCTTTAGTCCTCGAATCATAAACACTAGCACATGATCAGCAATATCTTGCGTAGTATCATTATTTCCAAAATCGTGAAAACCTTGAATCGAATTATTTTTCTCATTAAAGTCCAACATAGGAGCCAGCGACATCTCATCCCATATGAGACTTACGATCATCTCACACGGCTTCAGTTTCAAACAAGTTTCTTGAAGAGCGTGGAATATCTCTTCATTAATTCCAGCATTGAAGCTAATCTCATTTAAAAAATTAGTCAAAGTGCTTCGGCTCGGCAAAGCAAATATTCTGGTTAAAAACCGATATGCTTTAGGGCTCTTTTTAAATAATGTCAGAGCTAATATTTTGTCATCCATGACAAAACGATGTTGTTTCGGTGGCTTCCCAGCTTCTCGTAATTGGCTGCGTATAAACAACGATGCCATTTTATTTAAAGAGTTCAGGTTTTCCTCAAGACCCTTTTCCTTTGCGAAACTTTCCGCATCGAATAATCGCTTCCGAAAACCATCTTTTGATGCGTTCGACCTTTTCAACTTTCGAGACAGCTTTTTCACAACACTATAAAGTTGATGCTTTTTAGGTGTAATGTCTTTTCGAATATTGATCCCAATGTTCTTCAACACCTGATGTGGAGTGCCTATTTGACCTGAATTATAAAAATACGTAAGTTGAAGATTGCAATATGTGACTTCCAGAATTATCAGAAAAAAAGATATTAATTTATACCTTCATAAGTGTTTCCATTTCCGCACATATGCAATGTTTGATCGGACTTTTTCAAAGTTGCCTGGACTCCACTGTTCCCTGCCTTCGCACAAACAGTTCCAACGAGTAAGTTGCTAGCATCTGTAATAAATTAATTCATTGTTATAATTATTGTGTATCACATATAAAACATTTTTTAGTTTGTCTGAATACACTTAGTAAATTCTATATTATCAAGAAAATAAAAACTATTTGATTCATCAAATTATGTGCATATCTTTAATACCTTGAAAATTTTTTCTATTTTCACATATATCCGTTGTTTGATCAGACTGTCCCGAAGTTGTATTTTCAACTGCATCATCTACTGACTGTGCAGTAACAGCTTGACCAAGTAAGCTCTCAGGATCTGTAATTGATACGTGATTGTCATTATAATGCATAAATAGTAATTTACGATACAAGTGTGTAAAGCTACTCTTTAGGAACGAGTGGGGTAGCGTTTTAAGCCCCACGAATGACTAGAGATGCTTTACGCATGTGTATAGTACAATATTTTATCTACGATAAAATCTGAAAAATACGGTAAATATAAAAAATATTTTACATGTAAATTAGAATTACTAGCAACCGGTCCCAATTTTGAGTGTTTTAAAAATTTTAAAACACGTTGCTACTAACTACGTGCCTAATGAAATTTTTTAAGCACGTTGCTATTAACGACGTAAACAATTTTACACACTGTCGTAGATAATAGTATATTAAAGTATGAGTGGATAACAAGGTCTTTAAAACACGCGCGAGTTTTCGAGCACGACGGCGTTGACGGAGTGCTCGAAATAGAGCAAGTGTTTTAAAGACCAGTTATCCACGAATACTTTACGCTATGTTTTATTAAACCTGCAATACTGGAAATAAATTACGCACTAAAAACTTCGAAATAATTTTTGTCATGATAAATCGAGAGGGCATAATAATATTGCTACTATAGTTAACGTTTCATTATCTTCAGCATTCAGAATCAATATAACCTAGAGTATTGCTATCGTATACATTATAGTGGCATTGACATCTACAAAAAGTGTGCGTTAAGGACACAAAAAGTATAGAACGCCACTAGGCTGATATGCAAATAGCGGACTTGGTTGACGCGTCCGTTATTTGCTATATATCGGCCTAGCGGCGTTAACAACTATTTTATATTTTAATATTTCTAACAAACCTAAGTTTGTTTTAAGATAAGATTCTATTCTCTCAAGGTAGGGTGTCTTTTTCATACCTTCATAAACATATCTAATCTCACTCATCTCCGTTGTTTGGTCAGACGGCTCCAAAGTTGACACCGGGATTCCACTATCCATGGACCGAGTATCTACATCGGCAATTGGTCAATAATTAACTTATCAAATTCATATTTAACTAAAATGTTTGGATTTGCCAAAGTGATTCTCCAATTCATTTTTCTGTATACTTATTAATATGCAAAAATATACAGAGAAATTATTTTTACTACATTAAAAAACTTACTGGGTAGAAACAATGTTGGCAATGCATTTAAATGCACTCTTTTAGCTCCAGCAAAAAAATATTTGTTCTCAAAATGGCGATGACAAATTTTTTTCCTGTCGTATACAACTTGAGCCTCAAGAGAAGATAACTCTGGGTTATTAACAGCGCGAAGCCATTGTTTAAATCTTCCAATGTCCTTCTTAGGATTTGGAAACCGATGTTGTGGTTTCATGTTTACCACACATCCTGGTACACAACATTTTACAGGTGCCATTCTACGAATCAAAAACTATCAATATAGTTTTACAAGCCAAACGACAACCAAACCTAAAATAAAAAATGAAATACCCTTTATTAAAGGAACAGTAGTTAATTCTTACCACAAGTTAAACTTTGAAGAGAACAATTTGCAAACACCTGCACACAGAACAATACCTAACCTGCAAACGCAACAACAAAGACATGTGCGATCACAGAACAATAAAGCAATGCACTAGTTAGGCAACCGCCACGTGCAACGCAATCCAGTCGGTAATATCAAGAACATTATAGAAAATTTAACAATTCTGATCTCAGCGACATCTCGTGATTGGGAGAGCAAACAAATTTATCACGTGACCGATCCTCCCAGGTCTCATTTACGTTAAACGTCTAAAGTGGGTAGTTTGTGAGGTAAAGTGTTTTTGAAATAATTAAAGCGTTATGTAATGAATACACTTAGATGTGGAGTATTAATAATTACATTTCGTAACTGACCTTGACTACTGTCATTCGCAAACATTCGCCCGCAAATGGCTACTATTTATTATGACATAAATTAGAAGTGTTGTAGATGCAAACATTTGTTAAATCGATATTTATGGATTAATAACGGTAAAATTAAGGTCGTAGATAAAATATTGTATACAACGCGTGCTATAATAGTATATTATGATACGAGTTTTATAAGAAGCATTTTGTAGCACGCACGGATTTAGGGTACGACGAGCGAAGCGAGGAGTGCCCTAAAGGAGTAAGTGCTACAAAATGCCTTATAAACGAGGTATCATACAGTATTTTATCTACTTTGCCACTTTTTTAAGCAAAAAAAAAAATTTTTTAGTATTTTTATTATAGCATCGCTTTGTGTCTATTACGATACGCGTTTGTGCAAAGTAGATAAAAGTCGTTTATGCACGAGATATGTTATGAAACTCAGCCTTCGGCTTCGTTTCATAATTTTCATGTCTCGTGCATGAACGTCGACTTTTAGCACTTGTTGCATAAATAGCTATTCTACGACCTTAAATTTTCTGTTATTCCATAAATGTCGATTTAACAAAGGTTTGCATTTATGACATTATAATTTCTGTCATAATAAAGAGATGACCTTGACGCGCAGGTGAATGTTTGTGGAGCCAGTACTGTCAAAGTCAGTTATCAATAGTATATTACATTACAAGGCATGAAAGTGATACTTTGCAGATGAGGAGGCTTGTTGAAGAGTACTTCTTCAAAGCCTCCGAGTCAAGCATACACTTTCATGCTATGTAATGTATTATTTTTTGTCTGAAATCTCTCTTTGTAACACGTAGTGCGCGTAGGCTTCGGTAGCATGGATCTACACCGCTCTACGGTTCCAGCCGTCGTCAAGAGAGGGCGCCAAGCGCACCGCTCGCTACTCATGTCAACGTCTTGACAAAGAACAACACTACCAAAATTATTTAATATTGTATGTGCTAGGCCTTACAGACTTTCTGCAAACAAAGGGTCTTGAAGGAAGCTGTTGGATTTTATTTTCTCTCTGACATCTTTAAAAACTTAAAAATAGAATCAAGGAGCATGGTAAAGGTGACCGGTCACCTAGGTGCCGTAAAGTAAAAATGACTAGTCTTGCAAAAATCTGAAAAGTGACTAGTCTTGCAAAGTGCCACTTTCAAGATCAAACTGAGTGTTGACATGGCCCGCTTTCTTGACGATTTTAGGAAAAGGTAATTTTAATACTACACATCTGACTTTATTCATTACATAACGCTTTAATTATTTTATGTCCTACCACTACATTAATTGAAATTAATGACTCTATTTTAAGGTATCTTAGATACAAAATAACGCTCCAGGGCAATTATTTTCTTCATAAGAACCCTAGGGTTATTATGAAAAATTAACAGTATTTGTTTCTATGGATAAAACTTTTATTTCAAAAATTACAACTGATATTTAACTAGGAAAATGTAATTCAAAATCACTTTGATATATTAAATGTACAATTTTCAAAATGGCCCGACAATGAAACACCTCCATTTATATTTGCCTTTGCAATCGACGAAAAGTCGCTTGACTTAACCTCTAACGCAGATTATCTGACTGTTGTTAAACCAGCAACAAAGGACGCACTGTTGTTCGATTGGAACTTTTGCTATTGTCGACATATCCTCTAGCTACTGAAGCACTTTCCCAACCCCCTAATCTCAGCAGATTTTCTGAACTGCCCCCTGCATCTGATAGCAGTGTTGCTGCTGTACGCCGTAAGCAATGGTCTGTGTATGCTTTAGCATCGGGTAATTCTAAATATTTCGCGATTTTGAAAGGTATACTTCCAAATGTGTTTTTACCTACAGGCTGTACAGTACATCGCTTATCACGAACACAAGAAAAATCTATCACACACACAGTTTTTGGGGCGCAATGCCATGTATTCTCTGACAACTTTCAACGCATCCATTTCATTTTCGGTAACTATCATAAAGTTCCTCCGTTGACCGTTTTTGGATTGTGGATTATCGATAACAATATCCGTACCTCTGTCTCGAAAGTCACAAATTCGCATATTCACCAGCTCATTCCTCCGGCATGCTCCAAACACGCCAACTACTAACGCTACCTTATCCAACAGTTATTTTTCGGACGGTGAGAAATTTGATAACTTGTTCACGTGTGAGAACTTTAGATTTTTTAGGCAGATAGTTCCTTCCAGTTTGTTTCAAGAACTGCTCTAGTTGCACAAATTTCTCATTGGCCTTTATACGTTTGTTGATTATTAATTCCTTTTTTAACATGGAATACTTTGTCCATAATGAATTCGGGGCATAGTGCTCCGACAAATCTTGAAAATACGCCATGAAAATTATCTCATTGACCGTACTAACTGAATTTTTACTTAACTATTTTTCAAATGAATCGTACTCTTTGTCATATGCTTTCTTGCTCTTCTTAGGAACAAGTGCTTCAGTTGATTTAGCAGCTTTTAATAATATTTCTTCTAAAATTTCACCTTCTTCAAACATTTTTGTTATGCACCTCTGTCACAATGAAAATTAATGACAGCTCAGCTAATGTCACAAATATAACTTAGATCAGCTAACTAGATCAATCTTAAATACTATATTGTTATAGCTCACCAGTTAAACTATACCTTAATTAATGCAATGTCTTAAATGTTAAACGATAATTGCTTTTAAATCGAGAGCTCTTATTTTCAGGGTGGGTTCGCCAAAATCTAGTTCTCTATTAATTGAAGTTTTAAAATTGTATTTTCAAAAATCTTTGACTATCAATGACACATAACGTCAAACTTGACTTTTAAAATTCATCAAACCAGGTAATTGACAATTGTATCTTACATTAACACATTTATTATTCAATTCACCTAGGTAAGTACTATATCAACTTTATATTATCACTTTCTTTTATTGACAGTTATTCAAAATGCTTTCTCAATTTATCTACACCAACCTCTATAACTGTTCTAGCTTTCACTGCAACATCCAACAAATACCGGATCCTGACGTCGACAGACTGTAACACCTACTGCCCACTTCACAAACAGCAACACCTATGATGGTCTGTGAATCCTTTCAACTACATTCGTCCTGTCAAACCAACTCCTCTGCTCCCAAAATCCAGTCCTGGTTCCTCCTGAATGTCACTGCCACACGAACTAACTCCTGGTAAGTTGCTATATTATGATGTTCCAAATCTAACTGTTCCCTTTTTGCAGGTAGTCCGATGTCGCTTGTAATACTCACAGAATATCCAAATCAAATAATAACTTATAAAAGCCACTATTAATATCTTGTACGTATGAATCAATCCAAATCTCTTCAACTAATATAACATTCTGTATTCTATATCTCCAATTAACTGTATCTGTAAAATCTCTTCATCCACTTGATGTCTCAATACATTCTATTTTATATTTCACCTGTTCGAGTAGATTTGTTTAAAGCCCTTTTTTAATTTGTCATTACCAAAACCAACGCAAATTAAGGCATAATTTCTATTTCACAAAATTGGTTATTTCAAAATTACATGTATGTTTTCATGAGTTGTTTTACAGTAACTCACTAAACAAATTTATATCCCTATTAGAGACAATTCTTAGTGCACACTTCCTATATTTTAAAATAATACTATTACAGGATATTCATTCTGATTATTATTAACAAATACATTTGTCCAATGTTACCTTGGTTTGTTCTTTATTACTTCCTTTTACGATAAAGGAAGTATTGGATTCACCCCAAAAATTCGAAATTGAGTTTTCAACAGATCTTCACGTTTTAGAGTCCCCTGATCCCAAAAAACATATTTTTTTTCATTGGTCTGTGTGTCTGTCTGTGTGTCTGTCTGTGAACAGAATATCTCAAAAACGAAAAGAGGTATGGCGTTGAAACTTCATATATAAGTTTTGTGTACTATGTAGATAAGACAGCAAGCTTTTTAAAAAAATCGCATAACCGGAAGTAGGTGTTTACTCTTGTGATTTTTTAGTTTTTTTCGATTTTTTCAAAAACGGCTCTAACGATTTTTTTCAAACTTTACATTTTTATTACATTTTTAATGTGCATTAACGTGAGATAAGTGATATTCCAGTTGAATACTTTTAAAGTGGGTTTCTTTTGTTTTTTTTTTCTATTTTTTTTATTAACTCCTATTTTAAATAGAACACGCGGTATATTATTACATTTTTGAATTCTGCTTAAGATTTTAGAGAAAATTTGTCTCTTCAACTAACGCTCTATTTTGTATCGTTTTTGTAGAATTCGTAATTTTTGAAAATTTTTGACAAATGCTTAGAAATTAAAAATCAAATTTTTGGCTAATTATAAGATCACTGTAAAAGGAAGTTGTGTGAGTGTATCACACCAGATTTTTAACATTTAATACAACCATTAAGTTTATTTATTTCAATTAATATCGCACTATCAAATGGCTCCTTTCATTGCATCAATTACTTTCATTATACATATTCGACATTTTTACACCCATCAAGATCTAATTATGAAACAATTTTTTGGCTTAGCCTAATTGTTTCGCCATTTATCCAACTATTTCAGGCTTAACCTGTATATTTTTAGTTAAATTATAATTCCTTTTGCATTTCGAATTCCTAAATTTTCCAAACCAACGCATTTTGTACCTGCATCAAGTTCTTATCGTTTGCGCAATGCCCTCTCTGACCCGCGCTATCTCTTATCAGAGTCCGAGCCTTCTTTCGGGCACGAAATTCTTCGTCCGGGCATTTTGCTGTCTTCGCTTGAGCCCGCCGATACCGACGCGGCTAAGCCTTGTTTTTAATTAAGCCAAATTACGTGCGCTCAACCATGTGTTTTCTAAGGGCTGATTATGATCAGGTACGATTGCGATTTTCTGTCTTATTATCCCCATAGTAATTACATTTTTTGTTAGCTCTTAATTACCAGTTCCGTTTCAACAACGAGTTTATCTCGGAGGCCAAGCCTTATCGCACTTTCGACACCTGCTGGGTTCGGCGTTTTGCGGCCTTTTGAAGATGCTTTTGCTGCCTTTTTGGGGATGCTTCTGCAGCAATTTTCTGCGCATCCTTGGCGATTCCAACAAGGGTTGTAGCCGTTCACGTCCAGCTTATTTTGCGAGGTTAGTTGTGCTGTTCCGAGATTTATCGTGTTTTTGATAACTGGTTTCTCCATTTATACATTTTAAACCCGTCAATATTTACATGTTCTTGCTTTTTACATTAAATTTTCATGCTTATAGTTAATTATGCACAGTTATAAATTTTGCTATTTTTGATGTGTGTTTCGACCCTATGTAAAAGGTACAGTCACGCTATTTATTTTCAATAGCCTAACAAAAGGTTTTATTAGATGACTGTGATAAGCTTATCCCACGAGTGTTTTTGTTAAAGTTATTAAAATAACCCGAAAGGGGTTCTTAATTTTATGCGTGTCGCAACCTTCAGTTAAGATACACAATTGTGTTATTACATTATTTACATTTTAATTATCCTGATTATTGGTTACTGACTCTTCAAAACTTTTATTAATGATTAATTAAACGCTAGTCACTTGTAGTTTATTTTTCTTCTTGTTATTTGAAATCTTTTGATTTCTGGCGCCCATTTCCATTTTCCTTTCCTTTTTTTTTGAAGACATTCCAGGGTACATAGCTGATGATCTGAACCTACGATCTAAGGCCGCCGATAATTGAGCTAGTCGGCCATCGCGGTGAGTAAGAAACAGTTTTTCAGAGCTGCCGTGGTGTATAAATGGTAGGGGGGTTGATCTGCGATTTTTACTACCATTGCTTATTTTATTAATTAATCGCAGGTCGGCTTTCTTATTGTTTCAATTATTGTAACCTTCCAAATTTATTAGTTTTGAATATTTCTTTCTTATGATTTATTATACTACTTCATGTATCATAACAATATCATAGTAATTATATGAATTGAATATGAATATGAAGTAGATAAGAAAATTTGTAGGACATAAAACCTTGAAGGCACCACGGGCATTATGAGCCCGCGATTGTTGTATACACCTCGGGCCAAAGGCCCTCTCTTAGTACACTAACAATCTTAGGCTCTTATTTTACTCATAATGCCCTTGGTACCTTAATAACTATAAAAAACACTTTACCTCTTTTTTTTTTAGTTTATTATAACCTTACAATCTGTCAGGGAGTGACATTCAGTAAATAATGTGGCATCTTACATAGGGCATGATAAAAACATTCCAGCGAAAATGTTCTTATATTAACATTAAACAAGTTTGATGTACAAGTACTTGGCACTACACTTCACTTTATACGAATCGGGTTGGCAAGTCTAACGTCTTTTGAGCCTAGGCTCTTCGTCATCAGGATCCAGTAGGCGTTCCACTAGTGTATTTGGGTGAGCACCGAGCCTATCGCAGTAGCGAACACTATACTTTTGTATTTCTTCATTAACTGTTGAAATACCTAGGTCCTGCCGTATCACTTCGTTCGGAACGAACCATGAGGCATTTACTATAGATCTCAGTACTTTATATTGGAAAGGTTTTATGATGTCTATGTTTGATCTACTTGCTGTTCCCCATAGTTGTATACCATAGGACCAGACTGGCCTAAGTATAATTTTGTAGAGTAATGTTTTATTTTCTAGTGATAGCTGAGAATTGCGTCCTAGGAGCCAGTACATTTTCTGAAGTTTCAGACCCAGCTGTTTTCGATTTGTGAAAATGTTTTTTTCCACGTCAGGCGCCTGTCCAGGTGCATTCCTAAGTACTTAACAGTCTCGTCCTGTGGTATTTGTTTGTTGTTGAGAACAAGGGGCGGGCATGTGCCTCTTCTTGTCGTAAAAGTCACATGGACTGATTTGGATTCGTTTACACGAATGCGCCACCTTTTAAACCATAGTGCTAATGTATTTAAATGAGCCTGTAGATAGTCAGTTGGATCGGTATGTGATGATAGTATCGCTGTATTATCGACGAATGTGGCAACCGTAGTTTGAGGTGTGGTAGGTACGTTAGCAGTATAGAGGAGTTATAGGAGCGGACCTAATACACTTCCTTGAGGAACGCCAGCTGTTATATTGGAAATAAAGAAGTGTGCGAGTCTCCGTACTTGACGAGAAAGTGTCTGTTAAGAAGGTAGGATTTTATATTTTTTTCTAAAACAATATATAATAACCTTTAAGATGTAAAATTTAAACTTAAAATAATCAACAAATATCAAATGATTAATTATAAATAATTCATAATTGATTAAAAATTAAAAAAATTCAAAATGTAACTAAATGTAAACTCACAATTGAACACTGAAGAAGGCTTACAAATAAGCTGAATATATGTTGTTTAAGAAATTTGTAAATTTTTATTTCTACAACATGAATGACTGCTGAAATTACCCAACAAGAATTAAATTGTTAATAATCCAGTCGTAAACTAAAACTACAATCGTAGGATTTTAATATTTCGTAATAGTCTGGAGGTAGTGCTTATTACTTCCTTTTACTATAAAGGAAGTATTGGATTCACCCCAAAAATTCGAAATTGAGTTTTCAACAGATCTTCACGTTTTAGAGTCTTCTGATCCCAAAAAACATATTTTTTTTCATTGGTCTGTCTGTCTGTGTGTCTGTGAACAGAATATCTCAAAAACGAAAAGAGGTATGGCGTTGAAACTTCATATATAAGTTTTGTGTATCATATAGATGAGACGCCAAGCTTTTGAAGAAAATCGCATAACCGGAAGTAGGTGTTTACTCTTGTGATTTTTCAGTTTTTTTCGATTTTTTCAAAAACGGCTTTAACGATTATTTTTAAACTTTACATTTTTACTACATTTTTAATGTGTATTGATGTGAAATAGGTGATTTTCCAGTTGAATACTTCTAAAGTGGGTTTCTTTTGTTTTTTTTTCTATTTTTTTTTATTAACTCCTATTTTAAATAAAACACCCGATATATCATTACATTTTTGAATTCACCTTAAAATTCTAGAGAAAATTTGTCTCTTTAACTAATGCTCTATTTTGTACCGTTTTTGTAGTATTTGTAATTTTTGAAAATTTTTGACAAATGGCTAAAAATTAAAAATGAAATTTTTGACTAATTATAAGAACACTGTAAAAGGAAGTTGTGTGAGTGTATCACACCAGATTTTTTAATTTTGAATAGCAAGCCGTCATGCCACACGTTATCAAAGGCTTGCGCAACATCGAGAACCACAGCTGAACAATATCTTTTGCCTTGAAAGTCTTGTAAAATTCTGTCTGCCACTCAATGAATTTGTTGAATTGTGGCGCGGTGCCTGCGAAAACCAAACTGGTGATCGGGTATAACATTGTTTTCCATAACTAACGGTGTTAGTTTCTGCAATAACAAATTTTCAAGAACTTTAGATAATATCGGTAGGAGGCTGATTGGTCTAAAAGATGATAGTTCGCTCGTTGGTTTGCCGGGTTTAGGGATCAATATGATTGTGGCAACTTTCCACTGCTCTTTCCACATTTGGAAGGGTGCTTCGAGATATTGCTGAATAGCATTTTCTTCCGGTCTAGGAATTTGAAAAACAAATGGACTAAATACGTTCGTTAAGTGCCTTGCAAAAGCAATAGCTTTATCATGATCACTTCGAGCCCAGGCGTTGTTACTGATGAGTCGAAGAGGTGATATGTGTTGCTGTGGCTGTTTTAGCCTTTTGGTTGCCCTCCAAAGTGAATATTCAGAGGCTTTCGCGGGTGACAATCGCTGTAGATAGTTTTGTACCGATTGATTGTTTATATTGGAAAGGATATTTTTGAGTTCAGCTGTTAGTTGATTTAACTTCCTTTTGTCTTCAGGATGTTTTGTTATTTGCCACGTCCTTCGTTGTTTGCGTTTTTCTGCAATTTTCCTTTTGACTTCGATGGGGCAGTTTGGGTTTGTTTCTTTTTGTGTTTTCTTGGTGTTGACTGCCAGGCTGCTTGTTGAATTACTTGATTAAAGTGTTCTAGTGCTATAACTAATTCTTCAGCGGATTTCAATGGCACTTCAAGTGTTAACGATTCGTCAATTATTTTTCTGTAGTGAGCAACACTTGCGTGCTTATTGACACAATTATTGGTGAGTGATCCGATGAAAGATCTAGACAGGTTTCCGCGTGGAGTTAGTTTGGGTTGATGCCTTTTACAATACAGAAATCTAGCAGGTCGGTTATTTTTGTCATGTCTGATGGCCAGTAGCTCGGTTCACCTGTGAATAGGTAGTGCAGTCTATTGCTGGTTATTGTCTTCATCCGTTGTCTGCCCTTGGTGGTAGTCAGTCTTGACCCCCAGTGCTCGTGTTTGGCGTTAAAATCTCCGCCTGAAACAAACCTGTTTCCCAGTGTTTGGAAATAAGCTTCGAATTGGGATGTTGGATGGCTGCCGGTGCATTTCACGCATCGTGGACTCCTAAAGCAAAAGTTCTTTGTGTGGCCATGCCGTTGGCATTTGGCGCATTGGGGTACTTCACGTTTTGCGATTGGCGGTTCAAATTTTACTACCGAATGGGCTATTTTGAATATGTTATAAATGTCCTTATTGTTATCAGCCGGTTTTAGTTCAACAAAAAACAGAGGCAGTGGTATTTTTGTAATTCTTTGTCGAATATTTGAAATATTCATAACTACATGTCCATGTGCTTTAAGCTCTGCTTTTAGGTCATTTAAATCGGCTGATGGGTGTAGGTTTTTCAGAACTACTCTAAAGTTTCTCTCCTCTCTTCTCTTGTATGTGTAACTAAATCGAATAAATTCATTAGCCTCGGCCTGACGCTCTCGGCCACAAATTTATCCTTGTTTATTAGATGCTTACTTAGGCCGTAAGTCATTAATAACTATAACGTAGCTTCAGTGCGTAAGTGATTGTGTCCTATGTCAATAGATTGGGTTCTATGGTAAAGAATAGAAATATCGAGTTCTACCATGGCCATCTTCATTCATACTCGCTGACGCGTGCTCATGGCCTCTCCAATTTGGATTTTATAAATTTTGACAGGTCTAGAGTCCCTGTATATAATAAGATAATATTATACGGGATCAAATAAATGTACACCAAATTAAACCATACATCCCTACCGCTGTCCACCAAAAAATTTAATGAACATCAAAAAATCTTAATGGAACCCAAATTATTATACTTCGGAAAATGAGAACAGCACCACTAAAATAGCTATGTTGCGTATTGTTTTACCATTGCCTACATTTTAAATTCCATATGTCTATCAATTTTACTAAATGTTCACCAAATTTAGAACGCTCAAGTTACGCGTCCGTGCTGTACATAATAAATATTCGCGCTATGCATTTATATTTAGTCTTTCTCGAAAAAACTACTTGTGCTTCAAATAATTATTCTGTTACTCCAAAAATGAAATAAGCTCGAGCATCTCTCCTTGTCGCTTCCAGACAAACTTCTTGCGGGCCAGCTTGCAGCCGCACACTGTATTTGGTAGCTTTTACAGTGAGTGTAACCAGTGTATTGTCGTATGAAAAAACTTAATAAGTTTAATTTTCAATTTTGTTTTGTGAAATTTGTGTTAGATTTTTATATATATACTAGCGGACCCGACAGACGTTGTCCTGCCCGCTGCCTGCTATCAGTGGGTTCAGCAAACGTTTTTCGATATTCGAATTTTGGATTTTTTTTATTTTAAAAAATATTGGGGGGGTGGTGGGGGCGGGGGTGAAATTTTGCTGTCCCCGACAGACGTTGTTCTGCCCGCTGCCTGCTAATAGCGGGTTCAGTAAACGTTTTTTTAATATTCGAATTTTCGATTTTTTTAATTTTAAAATATATTTTGGAGTGGTGAAATTTTAGGGTTTTTTTGTTTTGATATGCCAAAAATCTTTAAAAAATTAAAAAGATATTTCGTCAATTTTTTTAAAATTGCGTAGAATCCGATTGCAGCGCCACTTACTGGGTCCAATTGTAAATCTAAACCATCCAGGGACCCACTTAAACACAAAAAAATTTCATCAAAATCGGTACAGCCGGTTAGGAGGAGTTCAGTTACATACAGACGTACAGAAGAATTATATATATAAAGATATTGATTTATTTCCAAGAATTCTTCAGACTTATTTCTATGTCCCCATTAATAAACAAGACCTAATAAAACACGATAGATTTTTCTTATAAGTGATATTTAGGCCAACAAGAAATATAAATCTGGGAATACTTTTGAAATTGAATGTGGTATAAAATAGTGTAAACATTGTGTATTTTTGCCAAAGAAATAGTGTTTTTTAAATGCTAAATAATATAAGACGCTGACGAAAATTAAATATCTGGGTATCATGCTAGAATTAATGCGGAATAAAATTTGGTGAACATTTAGCATTTTTAGCCAACGAAAGTTATTTTTAGGAACAAATAATATAAGATACTAGCATGATGTCAATTTTTGGTTGTCGCTCTAAGATTATGCATTTTCTTAATTTTGGTGAGCATTTAGTATTTTTGGGAAACGAAAGTATTTTTTTGTACGAAAAGGTTGGGTAAATTTGGTAGACTGTTAAATACCACCCATATTATACAGGGACTATACAGTTCCAGAGCCAGATTGCAGCAGGTTACTAGGACCATAGCAAAAGCAAGGGGACTTTATATACCGGGTGACAATGAGACTAGGGCCATGCTTATATCTTCTTTATTTATGGATAGATTTGGATAAAATTTTATACCAAGATACTAGACATAACTTCTGATTGGCTGATAGATATAGTCAAAATGGCTGACTTCCTGTTTTACCGGAAATGATACCAACTTTAATTTTTTAAATAGAACACCCTGTATATTTTATGTTTTTCTAATTCTATGAGTCAAATTACATATAATAGTCTTACCAAATTTCAATTTTTTTAAACAAAAAAATTATTTTTAAATTTTTATTTTTTACCATAGAAGGCTTTGACTTAGAATTTTTTTTCTAATTGACTCTAGCAACTCTTAATAATAGCTATTTTACCAATAACGTCAATAACAAACAAAGAATATAATTTGCTAAACTCGTTTTTTAAGAAAAGTCACTTTTTTTAAATAGCACCTACTAAGGGCCATTTTGCCATTAGATAGAAAATGTCATTACCAATCTAACGATATGCATCATGCACTACTTTATCTTTATCTGAAACTGAAAATTAATAAAAAAATAAATTTTTTCTTTAAAAAAATTGAAATTTGGCAGGACTATTATATGTAATTTGACTC
>CALNHX010012233.1:0-26515 GCA_940337035.1 Agriotes lineatus
GTAGCATACCATCTTCCTGTCTTGTATTTACTACAATGATTGTATTTTCCATATCATTTAAACGGCCTTCACAAATTTGAACTTTTTTATCCAGATCTTGTATTTTTCCTTCTTGTCCTTGTAATATACCATCAAATGTTAATTTAAATTCTTGTAGATTCTGTGTTAACCAGTTCCTATCTTCTTTACATTTCTCTTCCTGTACCTGTATCAATTCTTTTTTATTTTGTTCTAGATATTCTTTCATTTCTTCCTTGTCCTTATTCTGCTTCTCTTGTAAACTTTGTATACTAGTACTTACTATTGTTCTTACATTCTCACTCATCCTTATTTCTGCTTCCTCTTGTAATTTCTTTTGCCTTATTTCTGCTTCCTCTTGTAATTTCTTTTGCCTTATTTCTGCTTCCTCTTGTAATTTTCTTAACATCTCCATCATCAATTGATTCGGATCAGCTTGTTTTTTCTCCATCCTCATCTCATCACCTTCCGCTTGTCTTGTTGTTTCATCCTGTCTCACCTCAACTTCTATTATGTTGATTTCTTGTACGTCCTCTCCAATAACCTCCATTTCGCTTCTCTCCATGTTTTCTGTCTCTTCCGTGAGTTTGCTTTTCTTCCTCAGACTTCTTTTTTCCGCCATTGTATTTATTGACTTTTAAATCAAATTAATCTGTCCTCTATACATGTTAATGAATAACCTACTGCAACAGTCGGATCCCTGTACAAAATTTTTCAAATGTTGTTGACATCAAATATAAGTTATCATTTCACTTTAGTAAATGTTATAAATCTGACAAATTTATTTACTTAAATTCGGGCCCCACAACTACTTTACTTTGCCCACATCATTGGCTGTCATAAATATTGTTAATGATCTGTTATATGTTCGTAATTTAATTTTTCAAATAGCCAGAAATAATACAAGAAAAAATTTTTAAAATGAGAAATTACACATTTTTTTAGAGAAATGTTCATCTTTCCGCCGCTGTAACTCCTTTCATATTAGACTTACAAAAAATAGTTATCTACAAAAAATCTCAAGAAGCTTGTGTTTTTTAACTTTGAATTAGACTTTCTTGGCGTAGGATCAACCGTTGCGGAGTCATTTGGAAAAAGCCATAAATATGCTACGTACGAAGGTGTTGTGACTTTATTATTTACTTATTAAAAATGTTCAATCAATATAAAACTTACCTTGTTGTAGATAACTTTTGCATGTATTAATAATAACCTCGACTAGCTCTAATATTTCTTTATCTGCAGGGTAACTGTTGCTTAATATTTAATTATGCACTGCAATCTATTTTAAAGTATGTTAACGAATTGAATTATTTTGAAAAATATTGTTTGTATTATGTCAATAGTTCAATTTCAACCTTTGAATGACATCTTGTTTAACTTAGTTATCCATTATTCCAATTTGTAAGTGATTGTTCATGTTTAATTAATTTACGGACGTTTAAACAATTTAAAACAAATTTATTTTATTTACAATTCCAAAATTAATTATCATTTCTAAACTTCAAGTTTACAAATCTATTATTAAATGAATCTTATCTAATTTGCATGCTTTTAAATTCTCTTTCTATTGGCCTTTTTAAATTTCCTCTTTAGTTAATATTGTTCGTCGCTCAGTACTGATAATATAATTTCAATTTTCAACTCACTCTGCTTTATCAATAGTTGTGTGTTGTCTGTATCCTTCAACCTTGAAGTATCCCTTTGACTGTTCCGGATTTTGCTACTGTTGTAACAATGTTCTTCTAGTTGATTGATATTTTCTCCACAATGTTATCACGCACTGATAAACACTTTTAACACCTTTTAAATTATGTTATACCCAGAGTTTATCTATTATGCAATTAATTCTGGATAATTATTTAATCTGACATATCTTCCTCATTTTTATTATATCCGCCCTCTTTCTATCTCAAACATAAACAACCCCTTTTTACTTATCTCAGCACTCTCTTTGAAAAATCTTATTAATTATTTAAATAAATCAAATTAGTTAAATGTGTTGACATAAATCATTTTTTAGGTTATAACTATTTATTCACTTTCCAGAAACTTAAATAACCATTGCATTTATAAAATTGAGTTATATTCCAATACTTTATAACATTCTGCAGTGCATCTCATATGAACAATAATTGATTTTTGACAATTCAAACGACTTGCATATTTTAAAATTATTATACCAATCTTGGCCAGTTCTAAAATTGATTCAACCTTTTTAAAGAATGTATTCTTTTTATCATTTTTTATATCATAGCAATATATGGAAGTATAAGGTCTACACACTTACTTGGCCTGCACGTCTTCAGCTATGAACTTCAATCTAGCCCGAAATTTTTATGAAAATGTGCTTCAAAAAAAGTTGGGCGTTATGACCAAAATCAAAGTTGCACGTTGTGATCAAAATCAAACTTGGACGTTGTGACCAGAATCAAAAGTGGGCGTTGTGACTTGTGACCAAGTTGGGCGTTGTGACCAGAATCAAAGTTGGGCGTTGTGATCAAGTTGGGCGTTGTGACCAAAATCGAAATTGGGCGTTGTGACCAAGTTGGGCGTTCTGTCCAAAATCGAAATTGGGCGTTGTAACCAAGTTGGGCGTTCTGACCAAAATGGAAATTGGGCGTTGTGACCAAGTTGGGCGTTCTGTCCAAAATCGAAGTTGGGCGTTATGACCAAAAAGGTGATTTCAGTGGCGTCGATAGCTCTCTCCTATAACAGGCGTCGGTGGGCGTTGTGACTAAGTTGGGCGTTGTGACCAATATCGTTTTTGGGCGTTATGACCAAGTTGGGCGTTGTGACCAAAATAAAAACTGGGCGTTATGTCCAAGTTGGGCGTTGTGACCAGAATCGAAGTTGGGCATTATGACTAAATTCTGAGCTGGGGTTTGTGACCAGTGGGCGTTGTGTCATAGCCCCGCATGCAGTACTGCATAAAATAAAATTTGTATCAGTTGTCCGGCAAATGCCGTACGGTCAGCAGCTTTAAAACGCAAATATTGCTTTAAACGACAGTATTATAGTACTAGTAGCCTGCCTATAATTCATATTCTCTTTGGCTAAATCCTCTTTCAACGTGTTCTGTAATATCTCAAAATGTTCTTTATTGATTCTGAAATAGGCATTGAAAATATTTTTCAGGATATAACTTCAGTTCTTGACAAACTGGGTGCACCCATTATTTTGCACGCCGTTTTCTTCTCGTCTTCAGTACTTATAGCAATAAAAATAAAGTTCCTCTTGGAACTTTCGATAATGACACCTTTATAGAAAGAATGAAGTATGCATTGAAGATTTTAATAACTGCAGCAATGCAATATTTGCTGTATGCAGTGGAATGACCAAATGCGGTATTCTACCGTACGTCATAAAACGTATCGCCGTATATGTCGATGCAGTATACGCCGCCGGATTTGGTTGAATGTTAGCTTAAGACTTGGACATGGTAAACTGACAGTTTAAATAATGTAAATGTCGCAGGATATTTTGTAAATCATGTAAAAAATCAGCATTGCGTTATTGAAACTAAATTTGGCTTATTTCCGTCACATTTCAATAGTACTTTTGCATAGTGATCACGAAAGTCGTCTTTTTTTAAACGAAAAATCGTGAAGAAAGTATCACTTTTTTAACGCAAAATCGTTAAAAAAAGTACACTTTTTTATCTATTTTATTGAAATGTCAATTTGGCAGTTGTAAATTCTGAAGTCCTTTTCGACTAAATTTCGAATTACATAATATCACTATGCAAAAAACTACGTGTACAACACGATTTGAATAGTTATTTGTTTCATTAGCACAAAAAAGCATGCTTTCGGGACAAGTCTTACGCGTCCCGAAAACGCATTTTTTGTGCGAATGAAACATATTACTTTTTCTCCAACTACTCATAAACTCGGTAAAATGACTTATTATTTAGAATCAAACATTGTAGGTTATATTGTAGAACTGTCATGATGAAAATAAACAATCACTATACGGGGAAATTAAACAACAACGACGGCGATTGCCGAATATTGACGAAGCGTTTATGTTTTATTTAAAATTTACCATGCAAAACCCTATCTTGCGTCCATTTTTGTACTAGTGCAAATATGAATCGAAAGGTGTACAGTTGCCAAGGTAATTGGTGAACATCCCGAAATGACTTACACAAAATTATTCGACAATATGGCGCCTTATTCGTGTGGTTGGAGAAAAAGTCCCTTTTTTGTAAGGCTGTCAACTATTGAGGGTATCAATGCGGGACATGATGTAATGGAACTGATTTGTTTCACCGGAGCTTCTTTTTATTTAAACACGCTAGAGTAAAGTTGAAATGTAGCTTTTTATATTGTACGACGACTGAGCTACAAAGTACGAATTTTTCTATCAGTTTTGGATAGGAATTTGTACGAAACGTCAGTTTAAAGTCAAACAACAACAAAATTCCACTTCAACCTCTTATTTAAGAAAAAAATAGAATATTTAGTGATAAAAAATTCGTCGTTCGCTCAAAATTACAAAAAATTAAAATGCGAATTTTGTACGAGCCCTAACCACTATATATTTCAATAATTTTACTCTACTAACATAAAACAGGATTTTATGAGTGGACGGAGAACAATTAAGGCACCGGATTTGCGGATTAAGGATTAAGGATTTCGAAGATTTCTTATCATGTTTTAAAGAAAAAAAAATGTTGTACCTTAATTGTTTTTTGTTCAATCATAAAACTCTGTTTTTACGTGAAGGAAATAAAATTATTGGAATGGCCGAATATATAGTGGTTAGGGCTCGTATTGAAACCCATTATACGAGGTTAAAATTGGATTCTGGACAACTTTTTCTAGTACCTTTTTTGATATCTAACGGATTGCAAAATATCTTAGATTTCGCCATTTTTACGAAATTATAGTAGGCTAGGTTTACACCTGACAGGTAAATTGTGTGCCCTAAGAAATTCAGTTCATGAAGTTCTACCTCTGTACCGAAATTCAAATATCTACTTTCAAAAATAAATTAAATACGGGGGTGTCTTCATCGTAAATGCGATACACGTACGAGAGAGGGTTGCATGAACAACAGCCGCCATTCGATGGGCAGATTCAATCATACGAATGCATTTTTTGTCAAACGCGAAATAAGACATCACAATTTTTGCAGGAATATATTACAAATGTAAGAATATACTAAAGAATGCGGGACTAGCGGGACGCATTTGAAATTTTGCGGGACGATTTCAATTCATTATTTGAATGTGGGACCAGTACTGCTACTGTCCCGCATAAAGCGGGACAGTTGGCAGCCTTACTTTTTTGTACATTTACTTGGTTCGCCCTCGTTAATCAAACTGCAATTTCATGAAAAAAAGTATGACTTTCAAAACAAATTGTACAAATTACTATTTTTGTTTTATAGGAGGAAAGCAGTTAACATATTGATTGTTTGTCTTTTCCTTCCAAAATACCACTTTTTAAAATTTTTGTGACATTCCATATAACCCACGGGTGGGTGATATATGGAACGATGCAATTTTTTAATAGAAAACGCAGAAAAAACCCTTTCTGTTTCATATAGGATTGTCCTTTGTACTTTATGGAACAGCACACAAGTAAAAAAAAGGTGGGCGGGGGTTAGTATGCCATTAAAACGGGGGGCGTTTAATTTTAAATGATTTTATTTAGAAACTGGAAAAATTTTATGAACATTTAATTAGAAAACGTGTAATAAAACATTTTAAACGTAGTTTTAAACCTAAACCTACAAAACCAAAAACATAGTATCTCTGAATGATGAATAAAAAAACAATATTGAAAAATATTTAAAATATGTCGGAGTTAAACGTATATCTACCCCTACAGACAACTGGTTGAGATAACAAAAATTTAACTTGTATCAAATTAACCGTGGCCTTCCCATTCGCTGGATTTCAACTCGCCGAAATCGTTTCGCCGGATAATTATTTCACCAGAAAGCTATTCGCCGGATTCCGTTTCGCCAGATTGTAGGGTGCGTGTCATATAACGAAATGCGGCAAAGTACTGTGCCTCGTTCTAGTCTGTTTAGGTTAGTTGCAGTCTTTCATATTTTTTTCACTACCACGGCCGGTGTTGTCCCGCGCGATCAGCATAGTGTCCTCAATCTTGATATCCGGCAAAATGCATTCCGATCAAAAGACTTCCGGCGAATAGAATTCCGGCAAAAAGAATCCGCCGAATGGAAACGGAGCCAAATTAACAGTATTTATGTCATCAATAAGGGGGGGGCAAATGTATCTTGCTTCTCTTTCCTCCAGATAGAAAACCTGTCAGCGACTTGAGCAAATGACATTCTACCATCAATAATTGCGCTTCAAGAGCCCTTTCTAGATCATTCAGGTCATAATTCCGCCTGTGTGGCGTTCCCAGAACATACTTATGTTCCTTGGCAATATTGTTCCGTATATCCTGCAAAAAACACTTTTTATTATACCTGCATCAGAATCGCCGTTTAAAGCACGCCTGAGCGTGCGAATACAGGCGATTAAAGCTCGCCGAGCTTTAAAGGTTGTCAAGGAAACGACTGAATGCAACAACGGACATGGACTCGTAACTATAGTAGCAATATTATTATGCCCTCTCGATTTATCACCACAAAAATTATTTCTAAGTTATTAGTGCGTAATTTATTTCCAGTATTGGAGGTATAATAAAAAATAGCGTAAAGTATTCGTGGATAATTGGTCTTTAAAACACTTGCTCTGTTTCGAGCACTCCGGCTACGCCGTCGTGCTCGAAAACCGCGCGTGTTTTAAAGACCTTGTTATCCACTCATACTTTAATGTACTATTTTATTATACCTGCATCAGAATCGCCGTTTAAAGCACGCCTGAGCGTGCGAATACAGGCGATTAAAGCTCGCCGAGCTTTAAAGGTTGTCAAGGAAACGACTGAATGCAACAACGGACATGGACTCGTAACTATAGTAGCAATATTATTATGCCCTCTCGATTTATCACCACAAAAATTATTTCTAAGTTATTAGTGCGTAATTTATTTCCAGTATTGGAGGTATAATAAAAAATAGCGTAAAGTATTCGTGGATAACTGGTTTTTAAAACACTTGCTCTATTTCGAGCACTCCGGCTACGCCGTCGTGCTCGAAAACTCGGGCGTGTTTTAAAGACCCTTGTTATCCACTCATACTTTAATATACTATTTTCGACGATCCTGTCAAAATGACAATTTTTTGCACCGTTTCTAGTGTCAAAAGCGACGTTTGTAGCACTCTTAATATTAGCGCCCAAAATACGAAAATACGCTTTGCCGTAAATTTTAATGTGAACATAACCTAGAATATCTAACACAATATGACGGAAAAAGAGTCACCCAACTAAGTTTTTATATTTCTGTTACGATCGTAGAAAAAATAGCGTATGATACACGTGTATAAGAGCCATTAAAGCACTAGCGACGTTAAAAGCACTCCGCTAGCGCGCCATTCACTTAAACTCGTCGCACGTGCTTTAAAGGCGTACTTATGCACTTGATTCATAATATACTATTTTAATAAATTCATTTTTTTGAGATCCACACAAAAAAATCGGCAAAATCAGATTTGTAGGAGAGGTTATGATCTAATATTTTTCCCGTTGGAGCACATCGCTATCTCTAACAGGGTAGTCAGAGCATAGAAGACTATATGACTAATCCAAAAAAAGTACTTTCTTAACTTTTTTTAATAATTTTTAAAATTTAGTGAACTGTTGTCTGCACGTCATAAACTTGTTGATGTATAGGCGGAAGTGTCTAGATACCTGGCAAACGTTAAAACAGAATGTTAGTACAACATTTTAGTTTTATGGCGGTAAGTTTAGAAATATGTACCTTCGTTCCATATAACCAGCACCATTTCATATATGTATACCCAAATACCGGTACTGGTGTAACAGAACTTTTTGTTTATATTTTTGTCACAGAATACTTCTGCAAAGTATGTCCCCTTATTTTCGAAACACCCTTAGAGCATTCCATGTATCATTGGCCATTTGTTGGCCTTGGCCTCTGAAAGCTTCTTCGGCCATACCTCGCATTGGGTTTTTGCTTGTTGATATGTAGGTCCATATTCCTTGCGGCAGCAGCGAAATGTATACTTTTTCTACTCCCATATGTAAATATTTTGTTTTCTTCACAATCCACAGGATGGATAGGTAGGCAATTGTAGTTAACTGAAGGAATATGATTTCATATCCACACACGGGCGGATATGAAATACACCAATCACAAACCACGTTAGTCCTGATTACCTAGGCCACTTTTATTTATTGTTTGTTTTGTTATAGGCACGCCCTGCTAAACTGTGTGTGGCAAACGTCTGTAACGTTTGTCAAACAATTCAGCAAGCCGTGGTTATGGGCAGGGTAAAATGTCAATAAGCGTCTATAATAGTTAAAAATGAGTGATTCTAGTGACGAATCGATTAACGGTACTCCGCCAGATATTCGTTCAGCAGCTAATGAAACGTACGACACGTTATTACCCCAGAAATGCAAGAATAAATACGAATTTACTTACAAAACGTTCAATAAGATTCTAAAAATCCATGGTTCCCATTTTTCTTTTCTTCGTTGATAGGTCGAAGGAAAAATATACTATACAACTCGAGTAGAATGTCCATATCGATCCCGGATGATTGAGCACTCCACTCTCCACTCTCGTTGCACAAACTACTAATTTACGTCTTCGTAGAGTTATGGTGATTGTGTCCACGTTATCGACATATCCCAGCATTTGACCTAATTTGTAGAGTTCCTCTATTTTAAAAGTCATTGTCCCATACTAGTTTTTCCATTGTAGTATTGAAAATGAAAAATACTAAGGCGAGTACTAAGGCGTCCCCTTGTCGCAGAACTCTGGTACATTGACAGGATTCAGATAGATCATTCTGGAGTTTGACATGGCCAGTCACATTGGTCACTGTCGTTCTGGCGAGTTCAGTACGCTTCGGCGCGCTCTTCTTGAAAGTTATTTGTTTGAAGGTTTCTATGCAATTCTCACTATAATTTTGATACCAAATAATGTTAAGCCCTCATTCCATTTCCATTATTTCGTGAAGCGAATCTATCTCCGAATCTTCTATTTCAACAGCTAAGCTGTCATCTGCAGTAGCCCTGAAGAGAGAGACTAGCCCGACAAAGTTGGCTGGAATTACAAACGTAAAGTTGGTTGAGGAAAATTCCCGAAGATATGCTCTTCACCAAATCACCAGTTAAAGAATTGTGTTATTTTGACAAAGACTAAAGCCATAAATTCTGGACACGATCTTTAGATGGTGGCCTAGAATGTATGTGCTTATTGTAACAAGTCTTATAAAACCCTCCTGCCATTTCAATTGGTTTGTATTGACAGTGGTATGACGGTAATCTAAGAAGGACTTGATGCTCGTTCTTTCTCAAAATGTCATCAATTTCGTATGTTTTTTCCGTATGATCGAAAATGTTTAATAAAATCCCATAGTTCCTTTTTTGTTAATTTTGGATCGAATTTCACATTGTGTGTAACCAAGCAGTCCTGCATTTTGCAGTTTTTACACGAAAATGAGAGAATTTTGACTAATTGCACAGAATGGTCCATAACAACCACACATTTCACTAGAAGCTAAGCTAAAGTAGGAATACGTTGATTAACCATTCAATTTTGAAAACTGCTACCATCTACCATCCATTGTGGCATAGTAATCTCGGTCATTATTTTTGGATTTAAGAAAAAATCGCACTCATCCAAAATCCCTCCCCTATATCCAGCATACAAAATGGTGAACCGCTTGCCTTCATTTTTTAAGTTAGCTGGATATTTTTTATATTCGGTTGGTGCACCCAGCGTCGAACCATGGATCTATTCTGATATATCCACGTTTCATTCAGGTACAGGAATTGGACATCTGCACTGGAATTGTCATACTGTAAAGAATTTCTAAGGAAATTAATTTTAGCTTCAACATGTTTTTGTTCACAGAGAATTTTGCGCCCATTAACTGATTTATATTTATAACCCATACTATATGAAACCCTGTATAATGTTGTCCTACCCCCATTGAACTCATCATTTTCTTTCATATCATCCAAAAGATCGCTCAAAGTGAAATACTGATTTCTAGAGCCATACCTACTTCCAAATTAGTTGTTGCCTATCTTTTCGAGACAGATGATTCCAAAAGATTGTTTTTAGATCGCTTGCCAGACGAAGAAGATTTAAATTCCTCTAGTCTTTGTTGTAAAATAATTTCTAATAAAAACCTCCCCACCTGAAACGTAATTCTCTCTAATTAAGTAAATAACCTATCTTAAATGTTAGACACACCCCAAAATTATCTATTAAACTTTTAATAATGTCTTGATACTATAGATTTGGATTAATACGTCTAAAATGTTTGTATGGCTTCTGAATTTAAAACTTTGAAAATTGTGTGATAGTTTTTGGTATGACTTATTATGTTTGCACAATAGTATATTACTATGCATCTGACGAAAGAAGATCCCTGGCCATTAATGCTGTCTGTGTGGTATAAGATTAAAAAATTCCTAGTCAAATCAGCATCCATAATTTGACAATTAATTGAGGTTGACAGAGTTGTCACACAATATACTTTTGAGGTTAGGTATGCGGTTCTGGCTTTCATTTGGCTTTTAATTAAAATTAAAGACACAGGATTCTTTAACAATACTTATTTCATTTTTGTTATTTAACAAATGAAATGGTTTGGACACAATAAGAATGGGCGAAGAGCAAGAAAATTATGGGCAAGAAAGTAGAAGAAGACCTAATTGAAAAAGGAATGAATTGGAGGGAAAGGGAAAAGGGAAAAGACCGCCAAAAATTAAAAAAGAATGGGCAAGGCGTTTATACGATGTATAAGGGAAAGAAGTTATTTTAATTATTGGTAGAAAATTGTAAATTCTGTTATTTTAGTTTAGTTGTAGTTATTTGGTTATGTATTTATAAGTTACACCTAATGGTAGAGAATGTTTTTGATATTTTGATAATATACATATTATATAAATTAACTAATAAAATACTATTTACTATTGTATAATAAAATAATAAAATACAATGGTAAATACAGTTTGGAAGTTTTTACACTTAAAATACCATTGTCCAATTAGAAATATTATCAAGTACCTAATTAGAATTAACATTGATACCACGTCAGAACAAGGATAGAAAATTTTTAGGACAACAAAAGTTACAAATCAGTACATACATATGGGATACTGAAACGTACCGGAATTGAACGCAAAAAAATGAAGTATTCGATGAGATCTGAAATCTGCTTGTTAATTGCGAAGGGTGGGTTCTACGGTCTCTGCCAGTTTGGCTATAATAGTAGGAATAATTTTATTTATCATATTAACAATTTCCCTTGCTAATTTAGGTACTCACCAAGATCACCCTTCTTTAGGAGTTTGATAATCAGACCGTCCTTCAGGGCCGGACTGGCAGACCGGGCGCGCTAGCCCGATGGGCCGGTGGTCGATGGGGCCTGTGGTCAGCTGGTTAATCACGACCACTTATTAACGTGTACTAATGCTCTCTGGTTGAACGCTGCGACCGGAAGATTACTCACAAAAATGTTCTACGAACTATGAATGTTGACAGGGTGCGCGGCGTAGTCTGCATGTAGATTGTGCAATTCTGCAATGTGCAGCAGCCTTTGTTAGAGAGTCTTATTGGAGAATGAATGTGTAGAAAACAGCATCAACAGCAGTTTTTTAAATATCGAAGAAACCAGATGGTGGGCCAAATACAAGGCACTATTTAAAATTTTTGGCAACAATAGCGGTGTCTTCCTAGAGTTATGTCAAACATTATATGAAATAGTACAATCAAAGAACTTTAACGCAGAGGTACGATTCAAACCACAATATCTTCGTGATGGTTTATTTGAAGTATGAGACAATTATTAGAGCAATATTGTTCAAAAGAATTTTTATGCCTACTTCCCCTCTCTCAAAGTAACTGCAAACACCAGGGATGGATTTCTTGCAAGGATACCGCATGGTCGAATACACTTTACAATCACTGAAGACATTTTCCCGCGAATTTCATAAAATTGCTGAAGATACTGAAGAGTTTATAAATAATGAAAATGAACAATTTCTTGAAAACGAAATCCCGCTAGACATTGTCGTTAAGACAGAGATGTGTGCCCAGAGAATGAGTAAGAAAAAGAAATTTCATGACCAAAATTGCGAAGACGAAGCACCACAAAATAAAACTGACAAATTTATAGTAGAGGTTTTTAATGTGACTATGGACAAAGTTGTCACTGTCTTAGATTCCAGATTTGTAAATCACAAGGAGTTGTACCAAAGACTTTGAATGCTTTCACCCCTCGAAAGTTTGTGAAGTGGCGGAAGATAATCTGCAAATGGAACTTTTAGATTTTGCTTCCAAGTAGAATAAGTTGTCATCAGCATTAACAGAGAAGTGCACCAAAAAACAAACTGAACAGATTGATGATGAAGAAGAAAACAGTACTGCTGATCATAAATTCTGTAAAAAATGTATAGTCTATTATTACTATGTTCTAAAAAAATAAAATTTATATGTTGAAGCATACCCTGATCTAAAAAAAGCATATAAATATTTATTAACCCTTTCTATTTCATAAGTTGCTTGTGAAAGGTAATTTTCTAAATTAAAAATTTATTTTAAATAGAGTAAGGAGCTGCTTGTGTCAATATCATTTCAAGGCTTTTATGCTAATGTCTTCCAAAAAGGACGTTTTAACGTGTATTGACAATGATAATATATTGCTTGAACTGACATATAAATGTAAGCATGAGAAACTTACTTGTAATTTGATATTTTAATACCATATTATTGTTCCTTTTTTTGCTTGATACCTAGTTGCACCTATATGCCCTAAGAGTTTACTAATTTATTTTATGCTTTTTATATTGTTTGTATTTTATGAGTTGTTTTTGAGATATGTTTTATTTAAAAGATATATTGTTTTTTGTATAATAATTGGGTTTATTTACCAAATAAGTCATTTTTGAAATGGGCCGGTTTGGGGTCACTCACCCAGGCCGGTTGAAACATCCAGTCCGGCCCTGCGTCCTTCCACTCTGTAGGTATTGTTTGGGTGAATCTGAATAGCTCAGGTGGTATACTATCTGTTCCGGCTGTTTTCAAAGTTTTAGCTGGTTAATTTCTTTCTTAATTTCTTCGACAGTGGGTTCATTTGAAGAATTCCTTAGATGCTGGTGTACAGCTCTTTGCTCACGATTGGTTCTCGTGCGTTGTTGAATTTCCCTGTTACTTGTTCTAGATGGGGAGGCAATCTATCCATTGATTTTATCGCGTCTTGTAACTCTCTTAGGTGTGGTGCTGGCCTCTCTGTATTCTTGTCTTAATCTTGCTATCTACTAGTTGTGCTCTGTAGCCTTTCTTCCTTTAACCTTTTTCCATGTTTTAATCTTAGACAATGTGTCTTCAGATTGTGCTTGAGTCTGGTGCTGGGTCTGTCATCGGTAGCCTCCGGACATGCCTCGGGTTACACCGGATGAATGCGGCATTTGCTCCGCATCTTATGTTAAGGCTATTTCGCCTTTATTTGGTCATCAAAGCCCCGTTAAGTAAATAACAGGATAGCAGGTAAGGTTGACATTTGCGTAAGAGGGACTAGGTGTTGCGCTTTAGTATCCCATTTTTAACCCCTTGCGATGCAATACACACAGAAAATGTATTCTGAAAATATAAAGATGATGAAGTTGGTAAACTTATGACCAGCTCTCAAACAGAAATTACTAGGAAAACAAGAAACAATCTTAGGAAAATCACAAGGAAATTAATGATGTCTATTGACCCAATAGTGTGAAAGCGGCATTGTCAAGGGACCACAATTTCAAAATAACATCGAAAGAAAATCAATTATCGTAGTATGGGTATACGGTAAGAATGAGGACTAACAGTCTACTTCAAACAGCAACACAACTACAGTAACAACACACAACACAACTAGAAACTAAAAGAACATAAATGTAGCAAAACAAACTATAAAATTCCAAAACGAAAAAAGTAAAAAAGAAGAAAAACATGCGTGGTGGTCTCAGCCTAAGCACAGCTTGTGCGCCGAAATATCTGGATACCAAACAGAAAGAGAAAGTGATAACGTCCAAGAAAACTATGGTAAACCATGGATGGAAATACAGATGAAGAGTCACCTTGAACGTATCATAGTTTAGCGGAAAATACTACAAGACTTGAATCCAGAAGTAGTTCTTTCAGTATTAGCAACCTGGTCATACGTATGCTAACTTAAAAATTTCAGCCACATCATATGGAGTTATCTTATCTTCAAATCCTGAGTTGGTGATCTTGGATTTAAAAAAAAATTACAATGGCGACTACACGCATTTTTAATGCAGCAAAACATCTTACGTCATGGGGCTCTAATTTATGGGAGAAACTTCCTTATTTTCTGTACTTCTTGGAAATTTTGAAAATAGCAGTCGACTTCCGTTTTATTGAAAGCTGTTATCCTGTTTATGCTTGTAGCCAAACCCTGTATGCATTAATAGTAATAATTAATTTCATTAGTCAGTGTCGCTATCTGAACTGGAATCACTGCTATCATTCGAAACATCTATAAGCAACTTATCAACAGTTAGATCTAGAACTTTCTCACGTTCATACCATTCTTTAATCATTCTCTCAGTGCTTGCAACAAATGCGCTCCAAATTTCAGGTGAAAACCGCTGTAATGCTTCAGTCCACATTGCAAGAACTTTATCATCTCCATACCCATCTCTACCAAGGTGGTCATCGTAATATTTGTTTGCATATGCCCATATTAATTCAATAGCGTTGAACTCGCAGTGGTATGGTGCTAATCGCAAAACTTCATGCCCATGACTTCTTATTAAATCGTCTACTTCATATACTTTGCCTTTTCTATGCAATTTGGCTAACTTCAATAAATCTAATCTAAATGAAGTTGGATCATGAGGGATGTTGTTGTTATTTAACCAATCTATAATGAGTCGTTTTGTCCCTGTTGAAGAAGGCTGCTTTTCAACGAGGGTAGAGTGATATGGGGCATTGTCCATGATTATGAGAGACGGTTCTTCTAAATTATTGAGTAAATTGTCAACAAGCCATTTCTTAAACATTTCTGAATTCATCTTTCCATGATAATCTTCTTTCAAAGATTGTTTAAACTTGATTTAAACACATATACATTTTATTTTCTAAAATTTAAGAAATCCAGTCGCAGGTTTTTAAATGCAATTCTGATTTAATAGCAAGAAATTTTTAATGCTGCAATCACCAGTCTTTGCTTCATAATTACTAAATTCAATATGTTTAAATTAGATTAAACATATAAATTTCAGTCCAAATTTACGGAACATTATTCATAATTTAAAAGCCAGTGTTATTTCGCAATTAGACGAGTTAAAGACCAGGAAAACTGCAGATCTGCACTTCATGCACAAAACCGACCTACAGCGGCAGGTTCAACGGGCGACCTTCGCTCCAGCAGGAAATAAAACCGCTGAATTGCTACGTTGTTATTTTGTAATTGTAAACGCTCTGTCACAGTAAACTGTACATTTGAACTTTGATATTGTTACTTCGTTAAGCATTCTTGTTTTGTATAAATACACGTTTATTTTTATAATAAAACCAATCTGCATTTAATGTTTGATTCATTCACTACGTCGCCACCGCTATACCAAGCCATAATACTGTCGAGACGTGAGGTTGCGTCTCAGGGGTGGTTTACTGTCGTCCCTTTAAGTGGCATTAACTAAGCTGGCTTAAAGCATAAATGCAGTCTCATTTATGCGCTTAAAATTAGGGATAGAACCAGCGCAAAGCAACGGAATCCTGATACAGCCTCCAGGCATTTCTGTTCAAAGATTTTGTTGCAAATACAGAGATGCATTTTTAATACTGTACACCCAGCATGAACAACAATAAAGCGCTTTCCTTCATAACCTCCAGACTTTCTAACACTTTGTATGTTTGAGTCTTGCCATGATTTACCAGGATTTCCTTTAGAATAGATCCAAGTTTCATTCATGAAAACTTCTTGCAATGGTGGCGATAAATTGATATTTGCCGTATAACGAGGCGTGAGGCTGCGTCTCAGGGGTGGTTTACTGTCGTCCCTTTAAGTGCCATTGACTAAGCTGGCTTAAAGCATAAATGCAGTCTCATTTATGCGCTTAAAATTAGGAATAGAACCAACGCAAAGCAACGGACCCCTGATACAGCCTCCAGGCATTTCTGTTCATGGTCCTTCGAGCCGGATCTGTCTCCAACTAACGAACAAACACATCCCGAGAAGAAGACAACATCTGCCAACCACCCAGTTCCCAGAAAATGGCTAACAACATGGAGGAATTCAACAAATTAGCTGTCGCCCAAGAAGAGCTCGCGCAGAAGATAAAGCAAGTATTATCTAACAGCAAAAAGGACCCTGCCAGCCGAAAAAACGAAGCATACATCGCCAGTCGCAACAAAACGCTGGACGAACTTTGGAACACTGCAACTACAAATCATGCAGAAATGGGGCAGCTAAGTATTCCAACTCATAATTCTTTTAAAACAGGATATTACGACCAAATTAAAGCCATATACGGCGAAGCAAAAAGTTACTTGCAGAGCTGTTCAAAATAAACTGAAATTTCCAACCCCTCCGTAAGCAGAACTCAAGAGGAAATGGTGGCCAACCCCGAGCAAAAGGTTCGTATCCGAAAACTGCAGATTCGGATTCAGAATTTTAAGCAAGCGATGGACGACGCCGAACTAACACAAGAATTAGGGAGGCCCACCATAACGACAAGGGAATTAAGAGAGAAATGGGATCGTGTGGTCGAGATGGACGAAGAAGTTTTATGTCAAACGATATGGCTTCAGAACAAATGCACTTCAGTCCTGAATATACTACGTTGGAAGACAGGTATAGAAATTTAATTATTTTATTGCAAGCGCCGACAAGGAACGAGCAAGCAGCAGCCATATCGCTTCCTCAAGTCAAAATCACCATATACTTACGAGGGAAATTATGAGGAATGGGCCACTTTCAAGGACCTGTTCACCAAATTAGTAGATGACAACCAGAATATGGACGATGTCATCAAGATGCAATATTTAAAGACGCATGTTAAGGGAGAGCCAAGCCGACTGATCCAGCATCTAGCTGTTACCCAAGCAAATTACAACACCGCCTGGAATCTGCTGCAACAAAGGTATCAAAATAATCGCCTTATTTTAACTAAATTGCTAGATACCATATTCGATCTAGCGGTCCTCTCCAAAGAGTCAGCCCAAGGGTTAAAAAGATTGCACGACTCCATCAAGGAATGTGTGGAGGCAATCAAAAATTTAGGCATCTCCACCGACAGTTGGGGTCCGTGGATTAACAGAGCTGTCGCTCGAAAATGGGATCCTGAAACCAACAAATTATATGAGCAGTCGCTTCAATGTCCAAACGAAGTTCAGGATCACCAAAATTTAATGGCTTTCCTGCAAGTGCGGTTCCAATCCCTGGAATCCATCAATGGAGCTCGAAAGCCCACGCAGGAAAGACCACAGAAGAATTACGCTTCCGCATCCCTAAATTGTAAGCTGTGCCATGGAGATCATTACATCGACAACTGTAGTCAACTCCAGAGGCTACCTACCCATGAAAAACAAGAAGCAGTAAAGACCAATCGATTGTGCTATCGATGCTTGCGGCACGATTCAAATATACCATGCCGTGCCTATTTTAATTGTAGGATCTGTCGCTTCCCGCATCATACACTGCTTCATAAGGCGCAGCGACCATCAAGGCCGCTCCCTGCCCAAAAGATGAGGACGTCAGCTAATGCAGCAGCCATGAAGACTTCCAACGCTCAAGAGAAGAAGCCGAAGTCGGACATCATCACCGCCAATTTAGGCGCACAGGAGAGCCAAGTTCTACTTGCCACAGCAATGGTTCAAGTAAAGGCAGCATCCGGGATGACTCATCTATTACGAGTATTAATAGATCCCGGGTCTCAGGGGTCATTTATCACGGAAGCATCAGCCGAATTATTGGGGTTACCCAGGACCAAAGTTCGAGCTGAAATCACAGGAATCGGGAACAGCGAGCCAAAAATTACCAAATGGAAAATCCCAGGTTTGATCACACCTAGATTTTCAAGTAACTTTTCCCTACCTGTCAATTTACTAATCCTTCCCAAACTTACCAAAGCCATGCCTTCATCACCCATCTCAAATATAAATATCAATTCCTGGAGCAACATTTTCATCGCCGATCCAACCTTCAACCAACCTGGCCCTATAGATATAATTCTAGGCGCCGAAGACTATTCCAAAATAATTCTAGAAGGAATCACTAAAACAAAGGAAGGCATCTTGGGACAGAATACCGAGCTGGGCTGGATTTTATATGGAACCATTGGAAGACAACATAACGACAGCATTAAAGTCAACACCATGGTTGCCAACATTGGAGAAGAATATCAGTTGCAGAAATTCTGGGACGTGCCCACACAAAGAAAACTTTCCGCAGAAGATCAGGTGGAGAAAATATCAACAACCGATCCTACAGCGAAAGAACGAGCAATAGCAGCTACCAATATAAAGAATACGGAAGTTCAACATCATGTTATCATCGAACGTGAAAAAATAGCATCTTCTCATCCACAAGAAAATCACCAAGTGCATGGAACTTCCAAAGTCCTCGTTCACGAAGTCTCCATTCAGGAAGTTCCCATTCACAAAGTCGATGGACAGAAAGGAAAAGAAATTTCAGGCCACGAACAAATCGTTGAAACTCCTACAGCAGCTCCAAGCAGTGGATGCAGCCCAGAAATTGCAGGCCACGAACAAATCGTTGGAACTCCTCCAGATGTTTCTACAGCAGCTCCTAGCGATGGATGGAGCCAAGCAGTTGCAGCAATAACTGCTGCTAACAAGAACACTTCCGAGTCCACTAAAAACTTGACACTCGGTAATGAATGGAGCCAAGAAGTTGCAGCAATAACTGCAGAAAATGAAAAACCCTCCGACTTCATTAAACACTTGACACCCGGTGGAGAGCGGCACCAAGACTTGTCGGCAAAGGATGCAGGAAAAGAAAAATCAAATGCCAAACACTTTGCGCCAAGCGGTGGAAGCAGCCCAGAAATTGCAGCAATAACTACAGCAATCAAGAAACCTTCCGAGTCCACTGAAAATTTGACAACCATTGGAGGGTGGCACCCAGAAAAGGCAGCAATAAATGCAGCAAACAAGAAACCCTCCGAGTTTATTAAAAACTTCGCACCGAGTGGAGGGTGGCAACAAGACACAGCGGCAAGAATTGCAGTACACGAGAAACCCTCTGAGTTCACTAAAAACATAACACCTAGTGGAGGGTGGAACCAAGAAATGGCAGCAGCCAGGAATTCAGAAAATGAAAAATCCGAAACCAAATATTCTACGCCTAATAGAAGGTGGATTCAAGAACTAACAGAAACAAGTTCAGGGAACAATAAACACAATGGTAAACACCTAGCCCCTCGTAGAGAATGGAATCAAGAAGACGGCTTATTAAATTCTGCGAGGAAATTTACCGAATACTCGCAATGTGGAACACCGATACGGAATCTTTTAAAACATCTAACCTCGGCAAGAGTGATATTAATTATCGTATTCACTCATATAATATTCATCTCCAAAGGAAGAGGCAGCCGATGGACGTTGGCAGGATGTTCCAAACCAATTGGTAACATAGTCAACGACACAATAACACAAAAGCTCTTTTACAGAAATAGCAAAGGAGCCGGTGTTGCAGCAGCCGAACCACTTCGAGGACTTACAAACCTCTCGGTTAGACCTGCAACATCATCTGAAGGAAGTAGAATGGAGAGCCATCCGACATCGCTACTACCTATCCAGAAGAATCATCAACAGCGTCTAAAAGACATTACCTGGAAAAATATCCGCCACCACTCCTATCTATCCAGCGGGATCACCGGCAGCATATTGGGAGCCGCTGTTCTAATAGGAGCCTTCTACTACATTCGGAAAAGGATCAACCGAAGGAAGCATCAATCCAACCAACGCCAGTCAGCCGTAGAAGAATATCCTTTAAAACCTCTTAATGTGGAAGAAACAATATAGCTTCTTCTTTTTTCTTTTCTTCAGCCTAAAATTGGCAATATGTTTAAACTTGATTTAAACACACATAAATTTTATTTTCTAAAATTTAAGAAATCCAGTCGCACGTTTTTAAATGCAATTCTGATTTAATAGCAAGAAGTTTTTAATGCTGCAATCACCAGTCTTTGCTTCATAATTACTAAATTCAATATGTTTAAATTAGATTAAACATATATAAATTTTAGTCCAAATTTACGGAACATTATTCATAATTTAAAAGCCAGTGTTATTTAGCAATTAGACGAGTTAAAGACCAGGAAAACTGCAGATCTGCACCTCATGCACAAAACCGACCTACAGCGGCAGGTTCAACCGGCGACCTTCGCTCCAGCAGGAAATAAAACCGCTGAATTGCTACGTTGTTATTTTGTAATTGTAAACGCTTTGTCACAGTAAACTGTACATTTGAACGTTCATATTGTTACTTCGTTAAGCATTCTTGTTTTGTATAAATACACGTTTATTTTTATAATAAAACCAATCTGCATTTAATGTTTGATTCATTCACTACGTCGCCACCCCTATACCAAGCCAAAATACTGTCGAGACGTGAGGTTGCGTCTCAGGGGTGGTTTACTGTCGTCCCTTTAAGTGGCATTAACTAAGCTGGCTTAAAGCATAAATGCAGTCTCATTTATGCGCTTAAAATTAGGGATAGAACCAGCGCAAAGCAACGGAATCCTGATACAGCCTCCAGGCATTTCTGTTCAAAGATTTTGTTGCAAATACAGAGATGCATTTTTAATACTGTACACCCAGCATGAACAACAATAAAGCGCTTTCCTTCATAACCTCCAGACTTTCTAACACTTTGTATGTTTGAGTCTTGCCATGATTTACCAGGATTTCCTTTAGAATAGATCCAAGTTTCATTCATGAAAACTTCTTGCAATGGTGGCGATAAATTGATATTTGCCGTATAACTTTTTAAAAACTGAAGACGCAAACTGGCGATATTTGATTTTTCAACTAATGCTCTACGATTGCTGTCTTTAAGAAATTTAAACCCAAGGTCAGGCAGAACAACTTTTAAACTGCTTCTGCCTATTATAATGTGATACTCTTGAAGTTCATCATTTAAAGATTTGAGAGTAATGTGTTTTTCTGAAATAAATATAAAAATTCACATTTATAAAATCAAATAGACTTTATAAGTAGGCTTTACTTTCACCGTACATCTTATATACAGTTTCCCTGATGACCAGTTTAGAAGACTCTGGCAGGTCTGCAGTTTTCGATTTCTATCGAGATCTTTTTTTATCACAACTAAATAAAACTGGTTGGTTTCTACTACATCAAAATTGTAGCGAGTACAAACTGCACATGGCCTCAGGCAGGCAGGACCAAAAGAATACCCTCGAAACCGGAAACTCGCCAAGGATAAAAATCTTATCAACAACGGGCGCCATGGCACAACTAGCGCAAACAATTGCTAACTCGAGAACGCGAGGTATTTGAATACTCTCACGGAGCTAATATTCGGAGAGCGCTTCCCATGAAGTTACCAAACATTGTACACTCATGCAAGAAATCTAGAAAAAGCGCAATTTTAACGTAACAAAATATAAAAATTTAGTTCGAACACTTTTTTCGTGACATTGTGTTAGATATTCTAGGTTATGCTGACATTCAAACTTTTGGCAAAGCGTGTTTTCATAGCATATTAAAATACAAGTTGCCGAAGGCATCTATTCAAGCACGAATTTGAAATTCCGAAACAAGCCGCATAGCGGCAAGTTGAGAAACAAATTAGTGCTTGAAGGACCTTCTGCAACAAGTGTTTTATACTATTTTGCCGCTTTATACCATTTGTTACTGTCTTAAACGGGTTTTACGACACCGTACCGGCTCATACAGAAACTAAACGGCCGGCACGGGCGATATTTAACATATACGGAACAAAGATTCACCTAGACCGCTGCCCCGCCGCAACAAAATAATGCCGGATAAGCATCAGTGGAGCAAGGGGGGTTCTTTACGAGATTACCTAAGGGCAACTGCCAGAGGGGCGGTAAATAACAATAAAATTAAATAGAGCGCCACCAGGTTTCATGGACATACGAAAATATAAGGATAGACCCAGAGAAAACCGGGAAATCAAATGCACCTACCTTCTAGCTTATCACCTTGGCGAAGATTCAAACTCAACGGGAAAAGTATACTCGAGCAGGCCGACGACTCCCACACTGCAGCGACGAGTGTACCGACCTACTTGTGATGTCTCTAAACTGCTTTCCAGGCTCCACCTTACATTTATTTTCACAAAGTATAGTATATCATAACCCTGAAAATTAGCATGAAATCGAAGCAAAGAAAACACCAGGCAATTTAAACAAACCGATATATTGGTCTGCGTACACATAAACATCTTGTTAATCAAAACGTAAAAAGGTTTTCACAACAAACATTATTAAAAACGTAAAAACGCTTTCACAACGAACATTAATAAAAACGTAAAAAGACTTTCACAACAAACATTAATATTCGAAACGTAAACAAAGGTTGTCACAACTAACAGTCACGCATAAAACTGTGAACCAAGCGACACTGAGCAGTAATATTCCGTTAACAACAATTCTTAAATGAAATACTTAATTAGCACCCGGATTAGTGATAGAATTAGTGCGTCTCAACTTTACCAAAGCAACTTCATGAACGAGAATTTTAATCGGTACGTTACTGTTACAACATTACTAGGAGATTGGTATCACAATTATCTAATTAAATCTACACAACTTTCTAACATCGCCTGATATTGCGCTACAATGTAATTGCTAAATAAGTCGGAAACTTTTAAATGATGACGATTAAGCGGTTAATGCATAAAATACACACTGTATAATCTGACCTGTTTTAGCTTCGCCTGGCTCTAAACGTCGGTAATTGGACGAACTCGCCTCACAGCGTAGGGAAGGTCGCAAAGGCCAACGGCTGCAGATGCAAGTGCAAAAGAAGTCCAACAAGGAACCCTTCTCAGGGCACAATATGCGGCCCAAAGGGACGGCAAAAACTTTTATGAAGACGGCGACCAAAGCACTCTCTCGTTCTAATCCCACTATAAAGGTGGCAAAACGTCGGCACGGCACACGATACTCGAAAGCGTCAGTCAACAAACAGGAAGCATCGAATAACACCCACAACTGTCATCCTCGACGACCTTTAAGAAAGTATTTGAAAACAAAAAGAGGCACTCTCACAAGGAACTAAAGTCACAACATTAGCTGTATCAGCAAGACACCCAACAAGACGGCCGTCCCCGCAGCGCTAGGCACCGAGGGGCGCCAAACTCGCCTCAAAACGTCTGTCCTCACCTGCGGGCCGGCATAAATGACTCACGCCAAAAGCACAGAATAATACCCTAAATCAGAATGGCCTCTCTGTGTCGGCACTTTTAATGTCAGCATACTCAATTTTTGTGACCTTGAAATTGTCCGCCATGATCCTAGTGGTGTGCAGAGGCGGTAAATTCAAAATTATGGGCCTAAATTTTAAACTGAACAGAAATAATCCGTACGTTTAAAGTCCACGCAATTTATATGGAAATGCACAGTACACCATGCACAGACAAGAAAGGAAATAGTTGCACGCCCTGGATGCCTTCCATTAAATATTCTAGCTATTTCTCTATTGGATCTGGCATTTTCACCAGTAATTCTAATTATTTCTACTTTCTCAGCAACAGTTAAACGTAATTCAGCCATTATTAAAAGCTAATGACGTTTGCAACAATAATAAAAATGTTGTTTTTCCATGACACCATTTGATACCAAATTAAAAGTTGAAATTTGGGACTTGGACAAATTTATGGATAAAAACTAAAAATTCGAATTATTAAACGAAAATCGGTATTTAGGGTATTCTTTTGATTCTAAACAACTTTTCTTAATAACTTTTTGCTGTAACTCTAACGCGATGCAAAATATTGACAGTACGACCCATATTCCTGATCGTAGTAGGCAAGGCTAAAAACGTCATTTGCGCTCAAGGACATGAATAGATGCCTCTTGGTGAGTTGTACAACTGGTAAAAAATTCAAATCAAGTCATACAAAAACAAAGAAAATACAAGGGTGCTTCCATGTAAAGTGAAACACACTGTATATATTGTATATATATATTAAGTTTTACAACCATAACATCTTTGGTAAAAATTCAGTATACGGTCCGGTCGCATTTTTTCTCTAAATAAATTTATCAAGACCTAACACCTAACCTAAACCGCCGAGAGCGCAACAACATTGCTTTAAACATTACCAGACGATAGCGGCAGTGCGGCAGCTAGGGTGGTGCTACGTTATACTTAGTGGAAAAAACTTTTTCGAATTTTTTTGGTCGCACCCCCTAAAGTCGTTCTAAGGCCGAAAAAACAAACCCATAAAAAATTTGAACCCAATCGAATAATATTAACACGTGCCATCGAGCCCGGGAAGTTTACAAATTGCAGATTTTAACTTAATTCACTTATTATCAGTTAATATCTCTCGAACCGTGTAGTCCATAGGGTTAAACATGTTATAAACGCTAATTTTCTTTATAAAAGTTGAAAATCTAGTTGCTAAGTGACCAGACTGTCTTTTGTTATTATTACGAAACAAGCTTGTAAAATTGGTATTTTGGCCAGATTGAGATCCTCAATTTATCAAACAGAATTATACATAAAAAAGTTCTTTGTTATACCAATTGTGTGTACAGTTATTAACCAGTGTGCAGGGAATTTGTGGGTATAATTTTCCAGGTGCTAAGAGGCCCAAATGAAGCAGATTAGTCAGCAGGAAAATTCGTCCAAGTGCGAGTAACTTCGCGGGGCCAATTCCAGAAGTAAACAGCATCGTCCAACAAGAATAGTGCCTGCTACGTGTAGGGAGGATCTTCAAAGACCAGTACGTCCAGAAATTCCAACCAACAAGCAATCCCCATGTCCATAATTCCCGTGGCGTCATTGGGGAGCGTATCCAGCGTCCGAGAGGCCTCTGATTTCACAGGAAGCCTGTGCTGCAGCGCCCTAATTCAAGGGGTTCGTCGATATTAGACTGTGTACGAGGTGGAGAGCCATATTTCAGTTATCCAGATCCGTCCAACTTCGAGAAATTCAGTTAGCGTCCCTTGGAAATGCGACATGACGCGGAATTTTTCAGTTTTGGCCGGATATAAAACAAAGAGCGATCGCGCGTCGGTTGCGACGTCACACTAAAAACAAAACGAGTTTAGCAGTTACTACCTCACAGTATTAATATTTACCTGACGCGTCTTTGCCATTTTGGTGTTTTGAAATTCAATTTAAAGCTGTTTTTGTACTAGCAGATTATCGTGTTTACTGAATAAAATTTAGAGGTTAGCTATACGTCACATGGAAATTCTGCATTTTCCCGAAATATTTGAGAGTATTTGTCATACAACAAGTTATTTGTCATACTAAGTTTTCCTGAATTTTATGAATTTACCCCTGAACCAAGTTTGTCTCATGTTCTACGGAGCTAGGCCCGAATTTATTGCGGATAGATAAAATAAGAAAAGGGCAATAAACCATTTATTTGTCGTAATTATCATTACACTCTTTTAATTTGCCCTGAGTTTGACAGATGCTGTTCAATTGAAACTTAATAATTGAACAGAATTGCCTGGAGGCTGTATCAGGATTCCGTTGCTTTGCGCTGGTTCTATCCCTCAAGCACGTAAACAAGACTGTGTTTACGTTTTAAACCAATGTAGTCAATGGTACTTGAAAGGGACGACAGTAAACCACCCCAAAAGACGCAGCCTCACGTCTCGATGATATTAGGCTTGGTATTAGGGTGGCGACGTAGTGAATGAATCAGACATTTAATGCAGATTGTTTTATTACGAAAATAAACTGTGTATTTATACAAAACAAGAATGCTTAACTAAGTAACATATCAAAGTTCATAATAGTGTAGTGTAATGGAACGCGTTTAAAGGTATAAAGATGACAATTCAGCATAATAAGCTTTTTATAGTTCCGCATGGGTTTGCAGGAAGGTGCGGTGAACTTGGCTTTACTAGGTCGCTTACTGAGCGAACTGCCAAGTTGCAGTTTACTGAAGTGGTTAAACTCAATGCTTGCGAAACAATATTCGTTTGTTAATATTTCGTACTTGGGAACTGAAATTTGCCTGTTTTAATTCAAGATTAAAATAGATCTCAATTAAATATAAACTTGTGAAATTATGAAGTAAAACTGGAGGTTAAAACTGCTTGTTTATGAAATCAGAATTACATTTAGAACTTCTGACTGGTTTCGTAAATTTTGTTATTGAAATTTATGTGTGTTTAAATCAAGTGTTTTTTGTACGATTAACTTGATAAGAGGCTTCCACG
>CALNHX010012234.1:0-26515 GCA_940337035.1 Agriotes lineatus
AGAAGTAATGCTTGAGTTCCAAGATTAATAATTTTGTTGCGCAAAACGAGCTAAGGCTACCAAAATACTTAACCCATAATTTTTCCAGCTCTGCGTTGATTTTCACTCTGTTATTTGATACATTGTTGCCTCTTCGGATTACTTTTAAGCATGACAAAAAATTGCGTCCTAAGTTAACTATAGAACTGAGAACGGTTGTTGCTCATTTTAGATTAGGTGACTAAAACTAGTATGTTTAAAAAAAAAGCTAGTTTCTCCAACAGTGGGACCTTATTATCATATCAGCTTTTGATAGTGGAAATATTCGTCAAGTTTAGTTGCATATTTGTATAAGCTATGCCAGTTACGTATTTCCAACTGTTTTGTACCGCAAAGATAAGCTTGCATCTTACATAAATTCAAGCTGTTCTTAGATAATGTTTATGAGAATGCAAGTCGGCTCCGTTAGAAACCTTGCATTCTTTCGTGATAAAGTTTACATTATTATTATTATTATTATTATTATTAAGTACACTAAGCAGGCGGCAGAGCCGATATCGCTTACTTTCATGAATATAATGTAATGCAGTTGTACACTTTACAAATAAATTTTAACATTAGAGATTTATCACTAGTGCTAACTTAACGTAAATGAAAAGAAAATTAAGATTTTTCTATCATATCTTGCAAAAACAAAAATAGATATATAAATATAAATGATATCCAACAAATCATTTCCTTGCAAAAAGAAAGTTTAACATTCTGCATTTTTCACTATTTCTAACTTAGCCTAAATGAAAATAAAATTAAGATATTATATACTAAAAATTATTAATAAAACTATCCTATTTAACCTATTTTGCAATAGAAACAAGAAATGTTATCCCAAAAAGTAATCATGCCTACAAAGAAAAATTTTACCGTATACATGTATCACTACTTCTAACTTTTATTATAATTTTTTTTTAATTTTATTTATTTTATTTTGATTTTAAACTTGGTAAACAGGAAACAGACAATAAAAAAACTATACAAAATTATAAAACTGATTGTGTAGAAAGATATGTATCTAAGGCATTTTTAAACGCATTTTTGCTGTTACTTTGTACTATATTATTGGGTAGCGAATTCCAAGATCTTTGAACACGATTACACAAGAAGTTTTTTCGTGGTATTTTGTTGCACCGCTCAAGCACTAGTTTAAACAAATGTCCACGTAAATTCACATTTTGACTGAAGGTGAAAATGTTCACATAAACCGAATAGTAACCGGAAATCACTTTGTAGGCTTCTATTAGGTCTCCGCGTTTCCTTCTCTGATGTAGAGTTGTTAGTCCTAGTCTGTTTAATCTATCTTCATATGACAGGTGTTTAAGAGCTTGAGGAATTTTTGTGGCCCGTCTTTGAACTTTCTCTATTAGTTCTATGTCTTTAATGAAGTATGGTGACCAAACTGGAGACGCATATTCTAATAGTGGTCGTATGTACATTTTATAAATCTTCAGCATTAGTTCCGGCGTGATGTCCTTAAAAGCACACTTTACTAGGTACAACACCTTGTCGGCTTTCTTCACTATCGTGGTAACGTGTTGGGGCCATTTTAAATCGGAGGTTATTAAAATACCTAGATCTAATTGCCAGTCAACTTTATCCAGTCTAACTCCATTTAATGTATAGTTGAGTTTAGGATTATTGTACCCAATATGTAGTACCGTACATTTGTCTGCGTTTAGTGACAGCAACCAGTTTGATGACCAACGTTCCAGTTTTTTTAGATCATGTTGTAATACATCGGCATGTGTTTTCAAGAAATTAAAAAGCTTGGTGTCGTCAGCAAAAAATGTTGGATTAGAACTTAAGGAACTTGCTAGGTCACTGATGTACAAAATAAAAAGCAAGGGTCCTAAAACGGATCCCTGAGCTACTCCACTTAATACTGGATAATTTTCGGATAGTTGTCTTTCGATTCTAACACTAAAGCACCTGTTTTTCAAGAAATCCTGCAACCAACGAAGTAAATTTCCTCTTATTCCAAAATGTTCCGGTTTATATAACAATCTTTCAATGAGGACAAGGTCAAAAGCTTTTTCGAAATCAATATACATAATGTCAGCAGTGTTTCCTTCATCAAAAGCTTTTGTCCAGATGTCAAGATTTATCAGAAGGTTCGTTGTACTGGAACGTCTAGGCATAAATCCATGTTGACATTTTGGTATCACCTCATATGCAACAAGGAATTCCATAAGCTGATTTACTACTATCTTCTCCATGCATTTTCCCAAGACAGATGTTAAACTTACTGGGCGATAATTTTGTGGTAACAGCTTGTCTCCCTTTTTATAGATTTGAATAACCGTAGCTTGTTTCCAACTTAGAGGAACCATCGCTTGCTCGAAAGACTGCTGCATTATTTGCGCTAACGGTTCACTTAAGGATGAAGCACATGACTTAAAAAAGTGGGGAGACGGTTCATTGTGACCAGCACTGGAGTGAGAATTTAATGCAAGTAACTGTTTGTGTACTTCCTCTACAGTTAATTGGATATCTGTGATACTTTCTGCAATTCGAGTTGAATTTGATAAAGAAGGAAAATTGTTTAGAGTTTCCCGTACATAGGCACCGTGAAACTGCTTCGCGAAGAGTTCAGCTACGATTCGTGGTTCGCTTTGTAATCCTCCGTCATCAGGCTTTCGTAGGATGATAGGTGGTGATCTTGATTTCAAAACTGTTTTCCTATATTTATAGAAATTTTTTGGTCCAGTATCAACAATACTCGCCTCGTATTTACTTCTGGCCGTTCTTAATTGTTTTCTCAGTATGTTTGCTTGAAGACGATACTCGTTATAGTTCGATATTGCTTTTGTATGTTGGTAAGAGTCCCATAATCGTCGTTTCTTATGTATGCCAGTTTTCAACGCCGGAGTAATCCAGGGTTTGTCTGGGTTGCTTTTAGATTTCCTTATCGGGACATATGATGTTATGGCTGTATCCAATAATTTGTAGAAATTCTCTGTGGTTTCGTTCGCGGTTGCAGATGTATGGAAACTACTTGTCAATAAGAAGTTGTTTATATCTTCATAATTTGCCTTAAAGTAATTCCTGCTATGTATCTTTGATTTTGTATTTGGGTTGCTGATAAGGATCTGGGATGTTGCCAATATTACGATGTGGTCACTGACTCCTATTGGAGGGTAGTTCTGTAGAAACGATATAAATTCTGGGTCTGTCACAAAAATCAAGTCTAGTAAAAACGGTTTACAGTTAATGCGATAACGCGTAGAGCTTTGTACTAATTGGGTGAAGTTGCAGTTAAAGTACATATCCATAAAAAGTGTTGCAGCATTATTATATGAGTTCCCTACAGATGGATTTGACCAGTCAATTTCGGGGAAGTTAAAGTCTCCGAAAACCAATAACTTAGGGTTTTCTTGCGTAGCTTCTTTAAGCGAGTTTAACATTATCGCATCTTTTTCTGCTGACGAATCCGGTGGCCGATAGATACAAGCAATTACAAATTCTGTGCTACCTATTTTTAGGTTAATCCAAATAGAGTCGTTTTCTCCGGTTGGATACTTCTTATTTCCCTGAGCTATTAGTTTCATAGAATTTATTTCATTTTTTACGTAAATACAAGCACCACCTCCTCTCCTTCCTTGCCTATCTTTCCTATATAATGTATAGTTCGGTAATGTAACAAGACTATCCTTCTTTTCAGAATTTAACCATTTGTCGGTAATTAATATTATAGTAGGGTTAAGATTGTTTACTACTAATTCGAATTCATTAAACTTAGACGTAAGCGAATTTATATTAGTATACATATACGTGATTTCAATCAGTCTGCTGCCTATATTTAGTTTTTTGTTAGTTTGGTAATTTCCGGTACCTACTCCATTTTTATATTTAATGGTTAAATCCTGTTCGCCTCCTTCAATTCTAGTCTTTAAAGTTTGTTGTAAACCTTTTAGAAACTCTCGTTGAGCAGGTGTCTGATCCGACCGAATTTTTACATCGCTAGCCTGTCCAAGATTATTTTTACGTTTCAAGATTTGCAGTGCGTCGGCTGCTGTTGATAACACAACTTTTAGCGGGCGATTTTTGCTACTTTGAGCCGTACCTAAACGGAGCGCGCAAATGTGTTCCGTGCGGACCTCCGGAGCAATTCTCTTAATAACGTTAACAGCTTCCTGGATATCATGTGCTTGACGCTGTTCGCGAGATTCTGATGTAGATTCCTTAACATTAAACAGTAAAACATTTGAAGCTCTGAGATTTCGTTCGGTGATTTCCGTAATAATGTTCTCTGTAACCTCGGACGGTGGTTTGGCTGCTACAGTAGAACTTGCCTTCTTAAGCTGCTCGATTTCATTTCTGAGTTCTAATACCAAGCTTTTTAATTCGTTTAGTTCGGTACGTTGTTTTTCACATTTAACGCAAAAATAAGTAATGCGACGGTCTTTTGACGTTAACAGTTGGATTTCAGCGCGCGATAACCCCGAACATGTGGTGTGCAGTGATTGGTTACAATTATCGCATTTGAGTTCTTCTTTTGGATTTAGACCAGCCTTGCACACCAAACAGGAATTTGCCGGCGCCATTATTTATCGTTAACTAAGTAAATTTGTTGTTTGCACTCACAACTTACATAAATTTTACGGAGAAACACTTTACACGTTTGCACAACTGCACTAACCTCACTTTCCCCTATTACGTTTCCAATATGCACAGTTTACAACTCTCGGGAAGCAGTTTTAGCAATTCTTCGACGACTTGATATTATAACAGACGGATATGGATATGGATTATGATTAAGATGCTGTCGTAACTGTTCTAACTCTCAGGTTACACTGTCTTTGTTCAAGTGTGACGAGCAGAGCTTCGAATAAATATCGCAGTATTTTTATCAAGGCACAAATTATTTTACAGCTTTTTTAGTCAAATACATTAATTTCGTAAGTAAAAGTACAAAGTGAAAAAAACATTTTTGGAAATTAGTAAGAATAAAGGTAACTAGTAGAGGATTCAATATGAAAATGTTTCAAAAAATAAAATAAAGGTTTGTAGTTGAAAAAATGCAACAATTTCAAATTTTTATAGTGCGTGTGTTTTCTATTTTCCAACATATGTGACCATGCATACGATACAGTTCGAGATGTGTTTTTGATGTCCTGTGAGCACAGCACACTGGCGAACCACCTGGAGGTAGTGGAGCACGTATTCGAGGCACTGGTGGAGTCAAAACATCTGAAAATTGCACGTAACACATTTCCGAGGCAGTAATATTGTCCGACATAGCTTAATCATAGTTCAAGTGAAGGCAGGGGATATCCAAGACTGCTAAGGCTCAAACAGCAAGCTGACCCTAGTTAGTAGTATAATGAACACTCCTGTAACAATGATAATAAACTTATGAGAGACATCAAATAAGAAACAAGGGATGTATTGCCTTAAGTAGCTATGTATGGATCAAATTCAACGAAATTAGGTCACTGGGGCAAACTGTTGTACTTCAGTTGGAGGTCTTTGTCACGACGTTAATAGACAGAAAAGCAACCACCTGCAGGTTATTTCCTCCGCAATCCTCTTGAGAATCCAAACTTTGCTATTTTACTGGTTTATCTCGCGAATTTGTTAAATTTTGATTGCCATACTAATGCAAAAGCCAAATTAAGACCACAATTTCTCTAGAATAAAAGAAATAATTTTCTTTGATCTCATAAGAAAACCCATAGGCCTATGTATTGAAAATAAAACAATTTGTTTAAATTTCATTTAACCCTGAGAAGGAATTTATCTCAATCTTTGAGTCACATGCTAGTCTGGTAGCAAAAAATTCTTGAATAAAACAAGATCTGCTTGTGGTATTCCCAGCCTTAAAGCATCATACTTTTCTGATATAAGCTAATGATCTCAGGTAAGATGAGTGTAGCCTGTTGGGCAATTCGTGCATTTTTTGTTTTGTTTTGTTAATTTTGTAATTAATTTTTCTTTAGTTTTTAAATTACAATTAATCAAGGTATCTCTAAAACAAATAAAAATCGGACTTAAACATATGAGATTATTTTGGCTTCCTAGACATGTTCTTAAAATATTTCTATTTCCTCCCGATACACCCTGTATAATGATTTAAAATATGTATCAGAGTTGGCGGAATCGTAATTTATTACATGAGTATCAATGCTAATAAACAATGTTTGTCCCAAACACACTTTTTCTTGCTTGTTATGCCTGAACGCATGACCTAACCTAGAAAAATCAAGTTATATTTATAAATGAGTTAATTTGACACTTGTAAAAAACTAAGTTAGCTCTTACCAAATCGAAAATCCCGAGTCGCTATATTGTCAGTATGGTAGAAGGTCTTATTAGCCAATGTCCTAAATTGAAGAAATGACGATTGGCTCAAAATTGGAAAAATTATATTCTCAAGATTTTATTTTCTGGTTGTCTATAGCTAGAGTGGTAAAAGTACCTAAACGTTTGCAATATTCCCAACGGTGAGTAGGTTTGGTTTTACGATATTTACTTTGCTTCTGAGAGACTGCAATAATCTTATATTATCATTTATACTTAATGAGCAGGATTTAGAAACTTTTCGCACTTGGACTGAGACATGTAAGTTAAAACCTTCATTCAGACGGGAACTTAAAATGTTAATAATTTTTTTATTAATATCAGGGTTGAAGTACATGTATATGAAATTCCACGGCAATAAATGGAGATCTCTATTAAAATCAGTTTTGTTAATATAACTGACATTACTGCTTTTAACAAATAATATTCTATATTCATGTTACAGTGCGTTAATATTACAGAAGGTTTCATCATAATCTGATGCATAAAAATTGAGATCAGATCTTTATCTGATGTCACTTTGAGGTCAATTAATGTGCTACTACTTGCAGTTTATCTGGTAGGTTCATTTACCATTTTAGTCCCATTGAAACCATAAATGAATTAAAGAGAACAACTCAGATTTTAAAAAGAATTCAGAAAAAGTTTACCGCGAAATAATTTTATGTCTAGTTTTGGATGTCGAAATGCAATAGTTAAAACAAGACTTTCCCAGTAACTGCTTCACGGTACGATTAATTTAAATATTATTAAATTTAATATTGTCCAGACATAGAATGTCACTCTACCTCCTCGTGCCATTTTATATTTACTTATTAAATTATAAGCGTATGTTGCAAATAATTTATTATCATACGTAGGTACCACCTACCCAAACATTTCATATTTGCATTTCGTTACGTAACTTTGGAGTTCTAAAAAATTGCTGATAAGGAGCGTATGTTTAAGTGTGTTACTCTTAAACTTTGAAACATGTTAAATGAGAAGAAATGTTCATATTGTTTATTAAAAAATATCTCAAAATGACCAAACGCTAATTTCTACCAAACACAACAAAAACTATATTGCAAGGCTACGGCTTTGGAAAAAATGCAGATAAATATATTTGACCAAAGAAGGATATCTGTAACATCTCTGATCGGGAGTTACAAAAATGTAACACAACTGGGGAATTTATTATTTATATCCCCAGTTGCATTGGGCCTGGGACAGTTTTATGCGTGGGCCAGGACCTACTGACATATCTAAAGAAGTGTAGTCAAAAATAAAAGTCTATTAATACTCTCGTATTACAACATAAAATATTGTTCTTAATAAAGTATAACAAAATGTCTATTTATGTACAAGTGTGATTAAATTCTGCTGGCTGGACGGCTAAGCGCCTAAGTCATGCTGCAACCCATGTCGCTCGTGGAGCTTGACTGCGTTGTATTGAAACTAATTGATCGTTATTGGGTAATAGGAGTGCTCTAGTGTTCGTGAATTTCGAAGGTGAGTTTACCTCTGTGTGGATTATGCTACTATAATTTTGTAACTGGCGATTTCGGCTTTGTTTACGTGCGCGACCGCTTCCTGAATTCGTGGCTACAGTAAAATTTTGAATTTATATGGAGGGTCGCCAAGAAATCGGATAATTAATGTAGTGTTCAACGCCCGAGACCTGTAACTTTCATTGAGGGTTTCGAGTTATAGTATACAGGGTGGTCGAAATATGCTCCGAGGGATATGGTTCTCGAAATCGGTGGGTTGGGTGCTCGTCATTTGAACCGGCGCCAAGCGTTCACCAGGTCAAGAAATAACGTTTTGCAGGCGGAAATTGAATTCGTTACAGACCAGTGCCGATATTAGGTCGAGGTTTCGAGAAAGGGTGGTTGTGCACAACTCACATAATTTCTTTAAGTTTAAGAGCGGTTATTGATTAGGGTAGGCCGACTCGAAAAGTTGATTATTCTGCCTGGAACGCGTGCTTTTATACGCTTTTGGGCTTTTGTCATCTTGGATTCAAGCTAGGGCTTTCAAATAGTGAGGAAAACGGCTGCGTTGAACACGCGCGCCGCAGAGCCGTGCACCGTGTGACTCCTAGCCAAAACGTGCAATAAAATACCGAGATGAAATGTATCAAGGTGGCGACATGCAAATTTGAAATAATTAGAGTTATTTGTATGCCAAAAAATTGCCTCTATCAACTGAATAATAATAATTATTAAATACTATTAACTTACCAAGTAACTATTAAAGACAACAAAAATATGTATGTTAAAAAATAACGAATATTTCTCCCAGGAGAAAGCACACAAAAGAAAAACTTTAATTTTATGGCACTCAATTATGGCACACTTGTTTAAGAAAGAGAATTTAAGCCATCTAAATAACTCACTTCGCTTTTTAGTTTAACAAAAATCATGCCATTGCTGGTGAACACATTATTAAATACAAATTTGAAGTCGTCTTTGACAATTGCACAATGTCCCCGAGAATTTTTCGCGGATTATATATTTTGTACCAACAAGCTTTATTTATTGGGAAAAGTTTGAGTTTGAACCGATTTTTTGCAAAATGTAGCTTTGTATTCTTTTATCGCATAGTCTGTCTTTCGTCGCAGCTCATTTACTTCGTGTGTTTCTGCGGAGCCAATTACGGTAATTTATTGAACCCCTTATCTCTTAAATCATTTATTGCCCCCTCCGCTATTCCCTTTTAGCTAGTTGTTTGCAATAATAAAAGATACGACGTTGCTATAGAGCATTTTTCTTAATTTGTTCTCTAAATGATGGTTATAACCGAATATTTGTGTAGCAAATTTGCTAATACAGGTGCAACAAACTTTATAATTAGAAATTAAAAAATTTTTTTAGATTTTTTTAGATTTTTTATTATTTTCAATATAACATACTTTTTTATGAAAAACGTTCAATTTTCTAAAATACACATATATGCAAACAACACTCAGCTATACCATTCTTTTCCTATATCTCGTCTGGATACAGCAGAGGAGGAAATAAATTATGATTTACATTATATGTACGACACATCTATTTAACATTCACTAAAATTAATCCCAACAAATTTGGCGTGCTTCTGTTTGGAAATAAAAATGTTTGTAAAGACTAGGCTACTACTATAAAAATCACTATGAATAATGTTGAATTCCCTATTATTGATAAATGCAAAAGTCTTGGTTTAATATTGGACAACACTTTTGGATAGAAAGACCAGATTACCAAATGCATTTGTCAAGCTTTTCAATTTCATATAAATGTTATATCCCCATAGATCCTATTTAAATATCAATTAACAAAAGAATTGGACGTCATTTTCAAATGATGTTATAAGTTTTTACTTTTAACATTCAACTATGCTTAAGCCGAGGGTCACTAATACTTGCTAAGATGTCGCTATAATCTGCAACTTACCTTAGTAACATTTTTGAACATATTTTAAAATTAGCTACGTTAAGCCAACTTTTATCTCAGGCTACTGTCATAAATTAAGTTAATACAATACGAGTTATCTGAATACACTCAAATAAATCAAGCAGAAGTAGATGCAAAAATTTAATTTACCTGACAGTTAAATAACAATTTTGAGTAGTTATATCCACATAATTTAAATTGATTATACTTGAATTTTTGAGCCCGTGCGTGCACGTCATCAATCCGCCTTTTAGTAAGGTTTTCGGTACCAACATTTGAAAAATATAAAACTATTCTTTTTTTTCAATAAAATAATGATTAAAATTGCTTTTGCTAATAATATAGCCTCATATATTGCTATAGCCGTACATTTTTTGTTTTAATATTTCATAATTTCCATGAACAATAGCAAAAACTATAATACGTCGGGGTACTCTGTGTTTTCAAGTTCTGCTCAGGGAATTAACACGTACGCATGCCGCTTTTTAAAACGACTTATTTGTTGTAGTGGTTTTGACAGGTGTTGACAGTGACATATAGTTTAGTTTTGCATTTTAAAAATCCGTTGTTTTCATAACGACCATTGCGAACAAGTTATACTGTCGTTTTTCCACTGCTACAAATTTCTTTGCGGAAGAATTTAGTTGCTGGAAACGTATGGGGAACTCTAACCTAAAATGTCGACCGCCTTGCACAGAAAGTCAGAAGAGCTTGTTGCCGCTTTGATAAGCTATTTTGAACGACAAAGAAACAACGGTGGTGCACTTATACCGCTAACTGCTGTGAGAGAAGTAAGTAATTTACACCTGTAATATAATATTCGTAATATAATGACCAACTTTCTAATGGTTTGGTGTTACAGAGAGTTGCCAATGCTTTAAATTTAAGCATACGAACAGTCTGTTCTATTTCGCAGACCTGCAAATCTGGTGAACTTCTGCGTAACCCTAAAAAAGAAATCTCCAGGATATGACCTGATCGCTGGGACAATTATCAAACAATTACCAACTAAAGCTATACAAGCCCTTACACATCTGTACAATTCTATCCTCAGAATCCGGCACTTCCCAAGTCAATGGAAAACAACTCAAATAATCATGATTATGAAACCTGGTAAACCACCAACGGAAATTACATCATACAGGCCCATAAGCCTACTCCCCATTCTGTCAAAGATCCTAGAAAAATTGATTCTGAATAGATTAATGCCAATTTTAGACGACCAAGAACTAATCCCTAACCATAAATTTGGCTTCCGTAAACAACATGGTACCGTGGAGCAGGTGCACGGAATAATGGACAAGATATACAGAGACTTGGAAGAAAAAAGATAATTACTGCTCTGCAGTGTTTTTGGATGTCAAACAAGCCTTCAACCGAGTTTGGCATTAAGGCTTATGCTACAAGCTCAAACAATACCTACCCTACCAGATGTATGACCTTCTGAGCTCATACATAACAAACACGCACTTTTTGATAAAATACAGAAACGAAAATACAACATTACACCCTATCTCCTCTGGCGTACCGCAGGGTAGCGCATTGGGTCCCATCTCAACAAAATCCAATGGTGGGCCAACAAATGGCGAATCAGAGTGAACGAAGCTAAGTTCCAACACGTAACCTTCACTATGAAAAAAGAAAATTGTCCTTCAATAACACTCAACTGACACCAACTACCACACTCAGAGGCAGTCAAATATCTGGGTCTACACATTGACAGGAGACTAACCTGGAGAACCCACATATTCACCAAGCGTAAGCAACTCAGCCTTCAACTCCAAAAGTTATACTGGCTGATCGGCAGAAAATCTAAACTACCATTGGAAAATAAACTCTTAATTTACAAAATATTTCTTAAACCAATATGGACTTATGGGATCTCCCTGTGGGGTACTGCAGCTACTTCCAATTTGGCAATGTTATATCGGTTCCAAAATAAAGTACTAAGAATGATCGTTGACGCGCCATGGTACGTCCCTAATAATGTGATTTTAAGTGATCTACAAATTCCCACAGTAAAAAGTGAAATTAAAAATTTCAGTGAGAGATACAAAGACAGACTGACCGTTCACCCCAACGATTCTGTGCAGCACCTTATGGAAGATAATAATGAACCCAAAAGACTTAAACGTTTTAAGCCATCTGATTTACCTACAAGATTTTAACTGTAACTGCAAATTACTTTTGACAAATAGTATATTCTTTTCATAACCCATACATTACATATTAAAATAATGAAGACTATTTACCATTATTAAGTGTTCTTATTCTTCTTCATACCATTTGTTACTTTATTTATTCAGTCTGTTTATTCTCCGTTTCTTTAATTTTACTTTATCACACCCTTTAATACACCATCCAGAAAGTAAATACCATTATAATAGAGGGCTTTTATTATTCAAATTTGCAAATTCAGAAAATATTTGTTTATTTTAAAATAATCATTTTCTCTAGCAATAATAATTTATAAAAAATTTCTATATGGTATATTTTATTATAACATTTCATAATTGACTTTTTCAGATAATCATTTGAGTTTGGCTTTCACTTTAGTTATTCCGATTGTCAGTTAATACCTACAAATTAAAATCTAAGCTCTGATGTTACCAAACAACTATCCCAACTAAATCAACTTATATGCTCGAACCTTTTTAATAAACTATTCACAATTTAACAGTAAATGTATTTAATGTATCATTCATTAAACAATTCTCAAATATGTTGTACTTTTAATGTATAAATCCTTCCTTGTACTTTTTAATTGCGAATTAATTTATTCTTTCAAAATAATTTCCTACCTAGAAATACTCTTATAGATAATTATCAGTCACAAGAGGCTACCACTACAATATCTTTCTGTTTGTTCGCTTAAAGAATGTAGGTTTCCAGGGGACGCCGAGTAATTTCTCTTCTGAAAAGGGGGCAGTATGCCAAATAAGTGTGAGAACCACTGGTCTAGACTATAAAAAAATTACATATTCACATTGTTGGTAGCACTGCCAAGCTATGTGAAATTCGAAATTTGCAGGTTACATTTTGCATCAGTCTGTGTCAAACAACGTACTTTTAGTGACTGTATAAAAATAATATAAACATACTAGGATATGATGTCATGAATATGTTATGACGTGCACGCACGGGCTCAAAAATTCAGGTATAATAAAATTTTTACTCAACAAATCAAATTACTTTGGTATTAACGTTTAGTAAAACAAAGTATTGTAAACAACTTCTCCCAAAATAGCTGTTACTCTTAGTTACTGACACTTACGGAACATCAAAACAATTGTTACCTGCAAAACTTTACAACAATAATAAGATATTATGAAAAAAAATCTTTAATCAAATAAGTCTAAGCTCCGCCTTTCTGCGTCGTTTCTCTACAGAAAATAACTTGAACGCTTTCTCGATTTAATACTGCTGTACTTTCTGTGTTGCTGATCCTCTCAGCGAGATTTACGCTTCCAACATAACTGGAACCCTTCTAAACTGCTAACACCAGGCTAAATAAGCTGACTACGGTCCTGATGTCCCAATATTGATCTTGACGGCTCAGCAAACAGCTTTAGATTACTTTAGTATACAATCAATTCGACAAATGGTTCCAAACAGTGTTTAAATTTGCTCTTACTCGATTTTATATCACTTCATAGTGAGTGGTAATTATTAATACGAAGCTCAAATATAATACTTTTAGAAATAGATGCTTATTTTACTCCCAATAACTGTTCAAACAATTAAATTTCAAGTAACTAAGACTAGCAAACCTCGTCTGCCTCATTTTATCAACAACCCTTAATTGTCAACATTGCTATAGTGACCAATTGCTTGTAACTGACAGCTTTCTATGATCTAGTTAACAAAAATGATGTCAACATCACTTTTCAAATCTGGTATTTCTTGGTTATGACTGACTCTTTTAATAAAACACATATATAGATACTCCACATTAGTTCAAATTGCTATCTGCCATCCTCAAGTAAATGAAGTTATTTAAATACATTATTTGCTATATTTCACTAATATGATGGTTTTTTAAATTGCAGCTGTCACTGCTCGGAGTGTTTTCAATAAATCCCAATTCTGAGTGCAATTCAACACCTCTTTAAAATTGGCAACCTAGGTTTGTCTTCTAGTGGAAGCCAGAAAATTTCCCTATTTCAAGTAATTACGATGTTGTTGAATAGAGCTCGAAAGATTTCCCTCTTCCATAAAATCGCCCTTAAAATACAACAAGGTAATTGGGAAGTATCTGCAGAGGGCAATCTAAGACCTTAAAAGGCAGTTGACGAAAACATTGCAAATATTCAAAGACCATAAGATGCAGTTATCACAATAAATTCTGCAATAATCTCATTTCTTTGCAACATGTGAAAACGTTCTGCGAAGACCGTGCCGAGAAATTTCAATAGCTCACTTTGCAAATTGATATTTTTGTGCCACAAACAATTTTATTGTGTTCTGTTTTTTATGATTACTATATGTTCCTTCCTTACTATAAAAATAATTTTCAGTACATTTTGAAAAAAAAACAAGTTTACTTAAGTATTTGTGAAATTGTAAGGTTTTTTAATAAATAATAAATTTCAACGTTATATTTTTTGTGACTCTTTTCAAATGGAGACTTTTGAACTATAGGATTTTACTTCAATAAGTCAAAAATAATGATAATTTAACTATAAAATAATTAGTAATATAAATTGGGCTTGTAAGGTCCAACCGCGGAGCCGTGTAATTTTCACACCACACGTGCAACTGAGGTGTAAATTAATTTTATGTTTTTCATATATGGTAATAAGGTTATTACTATGTAGCGCTCCATTTCATTTTGTCTTGCGATAGTAAATAGTTTCTCGAGGCAGTTTGTTTTCGAATATGGTTTTCGCTCTACCTTCGATATTGACACCTGCGAAGAGTTTCTGGTTGCGAGCTTTCGTGAGATAGCGAACCGTGGTCAAAGAAGGTTAGGCTAGAAACAATTTATTTGGAAGCCGCCTCCTGGAATTTGGCATAGTTTTAACTAACAGGCTTTAGAAATTTCAGTTTCTGTAATAATTAACGAAATACAGCGGCGTCTCTTCAAGCACGTTCAGGCCGATTTCCAGCTGTGGTGAAATTTTTCGTTTTAGTTTTTTTGCGAGTTCTAATTTAATGCCTGTTTCCATGCCCTTAGGACAAGCGACCAGCTCTCAGGCATCAAGCTAATAAGAATTTTGGGTTCCTAGTTATCTGCTCCTGTTGCCGAATTCATAGTAGCAACAGCATTCTGCGAGCAGTTTTGGCGACGGCTTGATTTTCCTCTGGCTACAGCAGGGCCCAATCCAACATTTCTATGCATAGGCTGGCAAGACCCTACTTAGAAATGCAAGATAGTGCTTGCACATACGTTTCGTAAGCACATGCATTGTTTTTCAGCTTGCTTGTTTCATTTATCGGTAAAGGGTTATTGCCTAAAAATAAACAGTTCTACGAAATACTTCGATTAACAAACTGTACGATAAATACTAGTTTGTTTGCAACGCTTAAAGCGTTGGTATTTTATCAGTTAGGGTGGCTGAAATTTTATATGTAGCTAATACTTACTTCAACTATTTACATGAGATCGAAGGAAGCTGGGAGTCAAAAACTAGTCGGATGGTTGCATTTCCTCTGAATGTCATTATGTTACATTACACATATTTTGAACTCACTAAATTATTGATGGATTGATTCTATTGTGTTATTTTGTTACAACCCCCTTCAACCTGTGCATTTTTTATATAGATGTAAAACCCGTATTCTAAAGGTAGACGGTAATAAGATTTATAGCTAGATTTTGTTATGTTGTGTTTAACGACAGGCGGCCAAAATTTTGCTGCTTCATAAAGACATTTTTTGTATTAAAGGCTCATTGACCATTAAATTTATACTTAGTAGCTAACCAATGCCGTCTTAAGTGTTGGCTGTCCGGGCTCTAAATGTGCTTATATAGTTACGATGGTTTGTATTGGGCAGAAATGTTGGTATCAACTTAAACTTGTAAAACAATTTATGCCGGCAGACATAGTAAATGATTAGTTTATAAGCAACCAGCTAACAATAAAAAGAAATTAATGATACAGAATAAGACAAAATGAAGAAAGTAACTATTTATTTTTATAAGCAACTAACACATAATGAAGAAACAATCATTCAAAATGTTTGGTAAATAATAAAACAACTTGGATTTAAAGGCTAAAGATATAAAATAAAAGCACTAGCTACTGAAGATCATAGCTTTTCAAACAAAATATCAAAATTCAGGATCAACTAAGTGCTCTGAATATTTTTTTGTGTTGGTGGTTTAACCGTTCTCGGTGTATCCATTGTATCTGATTATTAGTAATACACAACCAAAGCTTTTCGGTTTCGTAGAAATGTAACAACGTATTTAGCTGAATTGAAAATATTTAATAGACTTATTAGTTGGAAATGTTACCAACAAATAATCTCCCTGCTCTATTTTGTCATTATCTAGTAGTGCCATTAATGCAGTGTTGCATCGTCTTTTTTGAAGTGATATTAGCTTTTGTTACATTACAATACATTTATTTATGAGTCATTTATGTTTGAGCTTTACTACTGTCAAATTTATTTTATAATGACAAATGTTTTTTATGTTCGTAAATTATTTACTGTGCAATTGTATTACGTTTTCTAACTAGCCCAACTTATTTTATCTTAGATACAATGACTCTTACATCAGGTAGGGTCATGTATAAATTATTATTCTTTAATCTTATTTCTAAATTTTAATTTGACATTTAAACACGTTTAGCGATGTCGGTAATACAGACCTCCACTTTATGTATTCTCCATTATACGTATTTTTTAACCTCGCTTCGCAAAAACACTTTACTGTATGGTGGCCCCGCGATACCTGCACAGCTGGAACGGGATTTGATGGTTGTTATGGTTTAAACGACACTTCCTTCAGGCTCAACACAGCCCGATAGCTTCGTAGCCTATAGATTTTTATTTTTTCGGCAAACTCGCAGCTTCAGGCATCGAAACGGAATCCAGCTTCTTTTACGTGGTTGCCTCGTAGTTGCACCCGTGCTTACGGACTGTATTTGGGTGACCACTGTGCGTAGGATGCTTTTCTTATGTATCATTTTTATTTATTTGCGGCACTTTTGCCGCTCATGTATTTACTCAATAAAACGATAAATTAACACTTTTACTGGAAAAAATGTATTTATTTTTCCAGAATTTGGGAAGAACAAGCGTTTTGATTTTTTTCTGGGAAAAAGAACAAATTTATTTATGGAATATCCAAGCCCACCCAGTTAATTATTACCTAATTTACACATTTATAATATAGATACAATTCACTTTACTCTTAAGACTCTTAATAACAATCAATATGTACAAAACAATAGACTGAAGAACATAAAAGTAAATAATAAAATACTGTTATTTAAGGCAAAAGGTGTACAACTTATGCGTGCTGCCTGTTCTAACAAATTGTGCTCAAACATGAACTGAGCGCAAAAGGCGATGGAAAGGCAAATGCTAAACTTTAAGTTGGAAGATCGCATTCGAATTGGAGACTAAACAAAGAACGAAAGTGATCGACGTCGTAGAATATACAGCAACACTTAAATGGAGATGGGCTCGGCATACCATGCAACAAACGAGTAACAGATGGAATACAGAAATACAACAGTGGAGACCATGGACAGTAAAGAGACAAAGGGGGCGCCTATAGATACGATAACCAAATGACTTAAAAAAGTACTACAGAACTCCCAAGCAAGCTGGTTAGTAAAAAATTAGATACAGAGCAAGGATAAGGGCAATAATACAAATTAATGTAACAAATCTGTACAGTAGGTAATACAACGTAAATTGAGTTGAACTATCTAAAACAATAGCGGGAATTTGTATTGAATAAACACAATTACACATTTACACTGCAGCTTAATTAAAGTATTCTTCCTTGATAAAGTCTGCAACCCTCTCCCCTACCATTATTGCGGGTGCATTCATGTGTGCCGAAAGAGTTACAGGCACAACGCTTGTGTCAGCAACTCTTAAATTTGGAATTCCATAAACTCGCAATTTGTTGTCAACTACTGCTCCTTGCAAAGGATCTGATCCCATACTGCATGTTCCGCCACCATGATAGGCATTCATAGCAGTCTGTCTAATGACACAATACCAATATTCCTTAGAGAGGTAGGGATGACCCATGCACGAAGGATACGGCATTATTACAGCTTTAAGTTTTTGAAAAGCGTTGGTTTTTACAAGTTGTGCAATCTTTTCTATCCCTTTGTATACGTATTCAATATCTTCGTTATCGGGGTCAGCTAAACATCTAGATTCAATCAAAGGATATTCATAGGGGTCATTAGACTTTAAATACACCTTCCCTCTTGTTTTTGGATGCAGTAGCACCATTACTATTTGGAAAATGTGATTTTGAAGGGTAGCACTTTCCCAGTAGCTTGAAGCTGTTTTGTCTGCACATCCATGGACAATGCCTCTCTTGACGGCATCAACGCCATCTGGGATTATGGAGGGGATAAACACTACCTCCAACTGCGACGTGTTCGAATTCCTGGGCTCCAAATGAAAAAACGAGATGCCTTGAGGATTGGTCGATATAGTAAGGGGCCCGAAACCCTTTAGATACTGCTTTATACCTTCTCTCAAAGCAAAGGAAGGTTCTGGCTTGGGCGTTGAGAAGTACATGTTGTAGAAGGTTAAGTGGTCATGCATATTTTTTCCTACTGCGAGATTCTTTTTTACAGGTATTCCAACTGTTTGCAGATGATCGGCAGGCCCAATACCTGAATTCATAAGAATATGCGGCGACCCAACAACTCCAGATGAAAGAACTACTTGCTTGTTCGCCTTGGCGACGTATTGTACATTTTTATATGAAAATAGGACGCCGTTGACTTTATCATTTGTATCGCATAGAAGAACTTTAGTTACATAACTCTCCGTTAGAATTTTCAAGTTGGGCCTGTTAGGAAGTGGCCTTAAAAATGCATCAGCTGAGCTTAGCCTTCGACCGTGAACAGTGGTAAATTGGTTGCGATTTGCCCCTATTTGGTTTTTACCATTAACGTCGGTAATTGGATTTCCCAGTTCCTGGTTTGATTCTAAAAATAGGTTGACTTTTGAACTGGTTGGATAATGGAACTCGACAGATAAAGGACCGCCAACTCCATGGTAGCCTGTGTCACCGACTATTTTCGAATTTTCTGATTTTATGAAGTACGGAAGAACGTCGTCGTAAGACCAGCCCGGGTTGTCCTTCCCCCAGTTATCAAAGTCTACCTTATTACCTCTAGAATAGACTAATGCATTTATTGTACTAGTTCCCCCCAACGATTTTCCTCTTGGGAACGGACATACTCCTCCCATTGCTATTTAAAGGTAATTAACAAGTTTAGTTTTGCTAAAGTGGCGGTAATATGGTATTCTTACCCAAACAACAAGTATCTTGCGGTGTGCTGTTAAATCCCCAGTTATAATCAGAACCACTAGTATACACCGACATTGATGGAATTTCGGTGAAGTTATTTCCTTCTCTACCAGCTTCCAGTAGCAGCACTCTCCATTCCCCCACTTCTGATAGTCTGCTAGCTACGACGGATCCTGCAGATCCTGCTCCAACAACGATAAAGTCGAAAACTCCGTAATCTAAAATTAGAAAGTTTTAGGCATGTAAGTCTTACTTTATTAATACTTAATTAGACAGAAATGGTACAAAGACAGTCGCTAAAAGACATGGTTCTTACAGTAAAATTAACTTGGGAATAGCTTTCAAGAAAAGTAAGAAACAATAGAAAGAGAAATTTTAAGTTGCTGTTTGAAGTGGTAATGAGAAAACGTGCTAGATTATTTATATTTTTAGTTTTATTTGCTATCGCGGCTTGCAAATGAAAGAGACCGTCTGCCTTTACTCCTCAGCTTCGCACACTACTTTCGGTACAACTACTCTTTGTAATATTGTGAAATATAGGAGCAAGTTGAGTAAATAGGCAGTGAGCGTTACTTCATCATCGAAATTAGTTGCTTTTACGAACGATATAGTAATAATTATAACAAGATCGAAATAGGAGCTAAATGACACTGCAAAGAAGAGTATTATAGATCTATTTGATATAAAGAAAAATAAAACACAATGTGTAACCTGTGTTAAGTTATTTTCTCCCCCGTACAATTTCAAGCGTACGTCATTGATCTCGTCCAGTGAGTAAGTCCGATGTCGCGCTGAACTTAGAGCAGAGATCCGTGTCTGAGATCAAGGTAGAAGATGGAGAATTCTTTAACCGCAAGAGTGTTTTTGGCCACCCCATCTTACGTGTTTAGTTTACTTAACGCCATATCTTCGAAAGTAATATTTTTGTCGAAAAGACGTTGCTGTTCATTACCAAAAAGCTACATGACACATTTATATTAGTGATAAACGATATAAGTAACATTTGTAACCAACAAAGAAAGGGATTGTAACGGTTGGTATAAGAATATTAGAAGCTTTAAGTGCAGTAGAACATCTACACGCTGATGATCTAGGACTGTTTGAGGATAATGTAGATAAAGTTCAGCAAAATGGAATGAGAATAAATATTAAAATTCCAGAACTAAAGTAGGCATTGGATGTGAAACAATCAATAAAGGTAATACTCGACAATGGGTACACAGAGCAAGGAAATTCAAGTATACATCTTCTTAGTGTGGCGTATCCTATATCGGACATTGTGGGTTTTGTTGCTAGTTTTTAGAATATTTTAAATTTTAAGGCATCCCGCGGAATTTTGGCGCTTATGATTGCGCCCCGTAAACGGAGACATTCGCGTTGCGCGTTTAGTGACGACCAGCAAATAAGACCCTTCGCGGTTTAGTTGTGCATCCGACTCGAAGTAAAAATGTTGCTCGAGGACCTAGCGCTTCGACGCGCTCGACGTGCCTATTTATCTCCTAATAATAATCGTTATTTCGTGCTACTCGCCATTTTTGGCTTAAGGCGCAGACGGCAACGCAATTGGATGCACCAAAGCGGCGTTCTTAACGTACGTATTATACACCGTACGAATGTAATGAAGTTAATTATCGCTATCGCAAATAATCGGTTTTAACCTTTAACTTTAACTTAACCTTAACTTTATATTGGTTGTTTTAAAAAATTTTTGGAAAAGTCAATGTCAATTTACTAACCCGTTCTTGATGGCGTAGAGCTTCTTCCGATATCTTCTTGGAATTGAGAATTGTTCCCCCGTCTTCTCCCAAAGCGACTCCCTGACGGAGCGGCTTCGATATGATTTACTCTCTGAGGGCGGCGCTATTCAACATCATAACGAATTTCGAATGGTGTATTTACAATGACGGTTTAAATATGATCGCTTTTTTGTACGGCCGTTTTACACCTGTAGGTTGCAATATTTGCCCCACATGGCTCGGCAAAGGACTAATTTCTTTGCGCTTTTTTTTTCGGTGCTTCCGATTTTGTGCCCTCTTCGGTGATCAAATCGTTATTTGGTGTAATCTCCTTAATGTTCCACATTTGTCTTATGGACCTTAAGAGCCCTTCTGCCTGGAAATTTGTTTAGGGTGAAAGCGCTGTTCTTCGACCTAAGCTCTGGGATAACATTAGATCAGGTTTTTTTTATTTACCACCTTATCTACACATGCCGTTGCTGCATTACACCGATAACCCTCGCTAACCATGTGTGTTCTTGCAAACGACCAAGCGATTAGAAGCGAGTAGATACCCAAGAGCGCGAGGACTAAATTTATAATTTTCCTATTTGTTGTCACGGACCTTTGCTGCTTGCTATTAGTTTACTATATTATTTATTTTTGGAATTTATTCAACAATTGTACAATTGTTTGTTAAGATAAAACATTTGATGTTTTGACAAAGTTTGGTTTTGGGTATTATAATGCGCTTAGTTGTCCAAAGGCCTTTGTGATAACATTGCGTTCTCGCTATTATAATTTGATTCACCGAATATTAACCATGCTAACTTAGATGAGTGGTAACAACAATATAGAAATTGGGAGCGACCCTTATATATGATTGTGGATGAAACTAAATATGTTCAAATATGGTAAAACAGCAGCGCCAAAAAAGATTGCAACACATTAAGAGACTATAATATAAGGTAAAAAAACGAAAGGGAAATAGAAAGAGAAGCCTAAAAATGCTGTGAGTAGGAATTCAACGTTTACACTAACAACAAAAACTACTATATTAACATATGGAAGAAGATCAAAGAGGAGAATTGAAGCAAAGGAGATAATTAGGTACCGCAAATAGTTACAATATCGAACAGGGAAGCAACTGAAAAAGAAACTATTCGCAAAATAACTAAACAATTGAAAAAAGCAGCTCAATATAAATTAATGGCATCGGAAATTCTAAAATTAGTGGTCGATTTTTAATCTGGGGACAGCAATAAAAAAAATATCGACGATTAAGCATACGTACTGATGGTACTGCACAAGATGATATTTTTATGAAACTCCAAAATTTAATTGAGTATCTGAGTTACGTAGAGTTGCAGATTTATAGCTGTCAATGGCGATCTGATGTTGACTATCCAGAGTCTATACGAATAGACTATTAATTACGTAATAACAGAGAAATTTATAATAGCAAAAAGAGTAAATCTCGTTAGCTTGTTCTTATGTGCGATGCACAACTAAGGACGCAGGTCAGCTATAGAAACTTAGAACTAATGGAGATGTCAGAGTGTGCTTAGTAGACGTTGTGATTCTATTAGTAAAGTTCAAAACTATTATGTTCAACCCACATAAAAATCCAAATAAGAGAAATATAAAGAGAGATATAGTGAGGCAGCGGATCATCTTGAGAGAGACTTCGAAAGAAGATAGGCAGATGTACTATGTTTTAATGGTTTTAGTCAAAGGTTCTATTACAAAAAGAGGAATTATTAAAGAAACAAAGAAACTGCGTTTAGATCAGTAATTACTACCATACTAATTTATGAAAGCGAATTCTGAGTACTGACAAGAAGACTATAAAACAGTATCCAACAAGGGAAATAGTTTTTTTTACGAAGATTATATAGCCATATACTTAACGCTTTCTGTTCTTCTAGTACATGGAGTGGAATATCGGACCTTCGCAGATGCTACCTTGGAGAGACTTAAAGCTTTTGAAATATAAATTTACAGACCAATTCTGAGGATAAGTTGCATAGATCTAGGCACAAATGTATAGGCCATATACAGAATGAGAAAGGAGAAAAACTCATCAGCATAAATACCATAAAGATTAGAGAACTGTTATACTTTGGCAATGTAATAAAACATTTAAAGGGATATGGTACCCTATATATGGCAATCCAAGGAAAATGGAAGGAAAAAGAGACACAAGAAGAAAGGAGAACATTTAAAGGGATGTGGTACCCTATATATGGCAATCCAAGGAAAATGGAAGGAAAAAGAGGCACAAGAAGAAGGGAGAATATCTTGGTTGAAAAGCCTTATGTAATAGTTCGGCTCTTCAGAGCCAAAATGGGAATTATTTTGGCTTAATATTCACTGAACGCATGTGGCACACCAAGAAGAAGAAGATGCCAAATAAGAGGAAAGCTCAAGACTATGTATTTCTATTTGAGCTGGCTCAAATAATGCATAATTTTTGGAAGTAAACAGTTTATATTGAAGCAATAGGTCGGTACTATATGCATATTTGCTATTTATGCTGATTAGTAAGTACTTAGACATAGAATGGAAAAACACTCAGTCCTCAGTATATTGGCTATTGCAACCACATCAGCTGTGGAAAAAAATCTTACTAGCGAGGTCTAAAGATTTTATTATAATGAATGGAAAAATCATCAAAGCTTAAAAATCCTTATAAGCTGATAAGATACACCTTGAACGATAACAAAGTAAACATTCAAATCTTAATTCCACTCAAGCGTTGACAGATAAAAGTTTTGAATTGATAGGGATTAAAGTCTATTTTTATATTGATTAATTAGATACCAACTCTCTTGATTCTTGCCCCAAGTGCAAAGGGAGTTAATGATAAAGTTAACAATAAATTGTGAAACGATAACGCTGCTAAACTACAATTTCAAAGCCCAGGAGAGAAAAATCTTTTAGACCACGAGCAAAGAAAGAGACGAAGTAAAGATTAAAGAAAAACTCCAAGTAAGCACCTGAATGTACATGGTGCTTAGCAAGTAGATGTATTACAGAAAGATACAAAATCCAAATCAAGGCTGAAAAACACTGGAGAAACATGAGGATATGATATGCAGGAAATTAAACTGACAAACACGAATTGGAACAACTTTTACATTAACCAAGAAATTAAACAATAACCTGTGCAACCAAGCTCGCACTAAAGATAAAAATTGATGACGAGAAAGATGAATATTACGACAGGTAGGTACACAAAATTCTCAAACATGACATTATACCAGTTGGAGATCTAAATGTAACGGTGGTCAGAGAGGTACCTTTCAGATTAACCTTAGGAAAAGAACATAGACCAGGAAAACAATTATGGTAAAAGGCTATCAAAGTTTATAAAAAAAGGAATGGTATAAGCTGAACGAAGATTGTTTTTCCTGAAATCATGTGCGTATAGAAGATATACCCAAATGATTTAGAATATTCCTTCCATGTGAAATAGGTGTAAACACAATTTTAGGTAATTTCCGCACTGACGTCAGGAGCAAGAATCCGAGGTCCGCTATAACAAGCACATGTTTTCTACATAATGGGATATAAAAGTTATACCTTTTGAATATACTTCAAGTCAAATATATCAAGTCAAATCAATATTTCTTACAAGCATTCTAAATGTAACGAACTATAGTTCGCACAGTGTTTTTCCGGTTATTTTATGGTAAAAATGTAAAAAACAAAGATTAGCTAGTATAATACAACTATCATTTAAATAGGATATGGAACGATGAAAAATATCTACAATAGAAAAACAGACTGTGGGGCTAGAGCAGAAAAATAATGGACACAACTGGAGGTAACCATATAGAAGAAACTGAGAAAATAATTGAGAAGGAAAATAAAGAACATAAAAGAATATAAAACCGAGTAAGAGAAATAAAGACATACCAATATAAAAAAGAGAAGAAAATATAAAGAGCTGGGAAAGAATGCCCACAAATTATGTAGAAAGTGACAGTGATTACACCAAAATATCAGACAAAACCTACAGCAATAAAGAATGAAACGAAGTTCTACATTGATGATTACTACGAAGCACTAAGATAGAAGCTCTAGAAGAGAACGATTTAGAATAGCAAGAACTAATATAGAGAGAAAGAGCGGAAAACGCAAATAATGTAAACGAACTAATTATAAAATAAAGGCAATTCAGAAAAAGATAAAAAGCTTCTACACTGTGCAATAGCAGAAGTGCAGAAACGGGAGGCAAAGTACTACGTAATAGTAATTTACGATTCAAGTTAAAGTTATCAAGCTTTTTACATTACGAGAGAATAGTTTGATTGAACGAGCAACGTTAGGAGCGAGTTCTTTAAAATTCTCGAGTAATGTAGAAAGCAGATAACGTTACGTATATCGTAACACGGTTTATTTTACCCTAAAATGCTAATCTTTTTTATAAAATACGATTTCTTTTATTAATGACACTACAGCGAGACATATATCTGCTATGATTGTGGTGGTATCACTCAATACTGTATTGTTAGTAGCACTGTTAGGTTAAGTTAAATTCGAAATTAGCAGGTTAAGTTTTGCGTCAGTCTGTGTCAAATAACACACAAAACCTAACCTACTAACATCGAATTTGACATAGGCTGACATTGTCACTAGCAATACACGTCAGTACTGCCAACATGTGATTAAATACTAATAAAGTATCGGTATGTTATTTTTCTTAACAACACTAGTACTGTTAAATGCATCTTAACGCAACTCGTTGCTAAGAAGTTATTATCATAGTAACATAATAGAATAAAATAAAAGAATTTACAATCTATTAAAGAAAATACACAGCGCCTGTCACTTTCTACTATATTAATGTCAGATTATTCCGACAGCTACTTTTAATAACGTCTCTGTGGTGACAGCTACTGCGCATATGTTCAGACGCATGGGGCACCAAAGACACGAAACTGAACTCTTACACCCTATAACGCACAATGAATCACTCGGATTTCTCGCTGGATGTTCTCAATATGGTATTAAATCACTTACTTGCAGTGATTACTAACAAATTTCGGTTGTGTAATACCTTGACTTAGACTCAGACTTCTTTTCTTGTCAGGTTGATTCTTTAAATTGGCAAATACCAACGTATACAATCTATGCTAGAAGCTCATTATAGCATGCGTTAGCAAGAATATGAAACGATCATCACATTAGAAAGAAAAACAAATTACTGGTCTGCTATCATCATTTAAGGCGTTAAGCCTTGGGTCAGAAATGCGGCATGCCGAAGACGGAAGGGTAGCAAAAAGAACAGTAATTTCCAATCTAGAAGAACTAGAAATTGACACTGGCGCATCTATTTAAAACAAATATTTTTTTGGTGTGTCCTAAGCGATACTTCGATCAAGTAAAGACTCTGCCAACTCTTGTTTGAGAATGTGATGCGCACATAGGATAACCGAAATACATAACGAAATATTGCACACAGGATGCCCGAAGAAATCGAACAGAGACCAAGAAGAAGTAGAAAAGGATTCTTACTCTGCACACAACGAGATACGTGATTGGTTTTAAATTTATTTCTCAGAAACGATGTACCTCGAAGGGTA